>QVNW01009664.1:0-15235 GCA_014825475.1 Pseudomyrmex flavicornis | reverse complement strand
AAAAAAAAAAAAAAAAAAACATTAATATCCGTTTCGGTTTGTTCGAGGGGGGGGGGGATCGAAGGAAACAATTCAATTTCCGCCGCGATGACGAGCCGTGATATTCCTCGCGTGTGATATTCACGTCGTGCGCGATCGAAAATTCGAAGGAAGGGAGGGATGATAAAATAACGAACGCGCGCGCTCGCGAATTCTTCTCGCGCGAGTCTCGGGCGTGTAAGCGCGCATAATGAAGTAGTTGTCGCTAAATTAGTTATAACTACGTCATAATAAAAGCGGGCGCGCGAGTGATAATTAACTCGAAAGTTATAATTAAGCTCCGAGCCAACTAACTAACGTGGAAAGCTCGCTCGCTCGCACGACTTAAGCCTAAAATTACTTTACGCCAAAGGCGGGAACACGACCGGATTTCTATCCCGCAGAGCGGATTTTGTCTTGTAACGTTTCGACGTTACAAAATGTATGTAACTTACGCGCTATTATCCGCAAAATAGCGAGCCTTTTGTTGAATAAATTTCCGCGTAAAATCGTTATTACATTTTCGCTAATATCTCGCTCTTGCGCGTTCAATTTCTTGGTTTTCGCAATTTCTTGTTATTCGCGCGCGTTATTCATGCACACGCTAATTTTTCGTCTCCGTCAAGCTCGACGATTTTCTCTCAAGACACCGCGGCGCCACTTTGCCTCGTGCTCGCCTCGCGCGTGCACGAAGACCACGTACTGTCAACGGAAATACCTGGCCGCTTGGCATTACTTGAAAATAGATCGGCGGCGATTCGAGACGTCGTTCGCGAACGAGCGAGGAGTCGCGCGGTTTGAAACGATTTTATATTTTGCCGTTGAATTGGTTTTGTTTTTCTTTTTTTACGACTGATATCGCGCGCGACAATATCCGCGTTCGTCAGAACGATTTTTTTTTTTTTTTTTTTCTTTCTGTCGCGGTGACAGTGTCGTGTTTCTCTCGTGATTTAGCAACGACGCCGTTTGCAGAGGAGATCGTAATGTCGGCCAACAGCGCACCCGGCTCGTCGAAGGAGATTTACGGTGAGTCTCACGGAGATTTGGTTCGCATTCTCGCTCGCAGTTTCATTTACACGTGTTCGTATTTTGTGCACAGCGCGTCGTTTGTTTACGTCGGCAGTGAAAATATTTCTCGACCGTTAATGGCCGTTCGTCGAGAAACAATCTTCGCTCGCGCTAGTGCTTTTTCGCGAAGTCTTGATTTTACATTCTCTTCGAAATTTTTTTTTTTTATATTCTCCGCGGATTGTCTCAAACAATTAATTCCGTTGCGTTAATTGCGCGATCGTTTCGTTCGAGCGCGCGCGCGAACTCGCAACAAACACACACACACGCACGCAGTCGATGTTTGCCGAGCGTATTTGAGTCCCCGAGTCCTTCACCGCTTATTTCGCGATCGATCCGGCGCGGGAGTTCTTAAGAAATAAACGCACGGCCGGGGAGAACGGATTTAACTTTGGAGCATCTTCTTCGTGAGCGACTTGCTTTTCAATTAAAATTTCGTCAGAAATCTTCTCGCGTCGAGTAAATTTACATTCATCTTTCCGTCTAATTAATATTCCATGGACCTGGCAATCTCTCTCTCTCTCAATACATATAACGTCGGATGAATTTCGCTCGCTCGCTGAAGAAAATCGTGAAGAATCGGGAGGAAGACAAAAGCGAGAGAAGGGAGTCCGAAGAACTTTGTACCACTCGCACACAAACAAATCTTGTGCGCGCCGGTTTCTAATATTAATAATCGCGAACTGTGTGTCCGCCGACGTCTGGCGCGTCTCTTACATGCAAAAACGAACTTCCGACGCGACCGAGACGCGCTTACGTGTGTAATGTCCGGGTCACGATCACACACACACACACACACACATCACGGGCGGACTTCTAGGATCTATTTCTAGAATAAACCTCGTCTACGCGCGGAACGAAAATTTACCGCGTTCGAACGAGGCCATTGCTACGCGTAAATAATCGCATTCGACGCGCCGGATTGTAATCGCTAATAAATCCCGACCAAATTAACGAACCGAACTTTTACTCTCTCTTCGCGTGGAAACTCGCTCTTCCACGCGAAGAAACCTTCCCGACTAATGTCTAGCTAATTTTTCCGCGAGAGACCACGCGGAAAAAACAAGTTTTGCGATTATACAGGCCAGCGAGAAAAATTCACTGAATTTGTTGGCAAACAAAATTCGGAAATAGACTCAACAAATTTTTCTTGCCGCCTGTGTTATCTTCTGGCAAGGTCTTTTTCCCCGCACGCTTTTCCCCATTTTGGACGAAATGCTCGTCGATAACTAACTCCAACGTTTGATGAAGGCGATCGATGTGGCTCGATAACGTTATACGCTAACTCTCGTCTATGATTAACATAACAAATAGGCCGCGCATTAGAACCCGGTCCGATATGTGTGTGTGTGTGTGTGTGTAAAGTGTTTGAATGTGTGTGGCGAGGTATGGTTTCGCCTTGGTTTCGTACGCGCCCCTTCTTTCGTGGCACTTATTATTGATCGATAGTTAAGGCTTCTCCGTTTGTTCATCGCGTTTGCCGCGTGCCGTGTGTTTTCTCTGGTGGCGAACTAAACGACGTGTAATGGGTCGCGTCACTACGACACTCGCCACTCGCCAGAGCTCGCTTTTCCCTTTCCTTTCCGCCTTTCTTCATACGCTTTGTTGGGCCTTCCGTTCACCCTCGTCCCTTGTTTGTTGATGTCATCGGACCGGTCGATTGCCGATCGGTTTTTTGTTTTTTGATTGCCGCTCGGAGCCAAAACAAACACATCGCAACCCTGAAACGAAGGCTCTTTGACCTCTCGTTCCCCCTCAAGGTACATCCCCGAGCAGCCCCACGACAATGTCCGCGTTCTCCAGGGCGGTCGGCGCGGCCACGGCGGCGACAAACAAGCAGATCCCGAACCAGACTCAGATTCAGGGTACAAGCAACCCCCTCGGAATTGCCGCGGTTCTCCTTCAAGGGGCCCAAGGTAATTACTTAGGATTCCGGTGGTGGGATACGACGCGCGAAGATTACGAGGATTTCTTTCTACTCGATATATCTCTCTCGGGGAAATTTCTGTGGAAGAGAGTCTCCCCTTGTGAGATGAAAATGTCGCAAACGCCGATTGGAAAATGTTCAATTAGCGGATTTGCGGAGAATTTAAATTGAAGTTTCATTCTCTCTCGCGCGCGCGATTCTCAATCTTGAGGTCTATATAGATTTTAAGAAGAAGAAGAAGAAGAAAGACACAATCTCTCTCTCTTTCTCGTGAATCCCTCTCTCTCTCTCTCTCTCTCTCGAATCGCGCACCGAGAGGAAAGTACAGAAAGGAACGGATTTGTGACGTGCGAGTGTTATTCGCTGACAGATAACCCTTCGTTTGTCGATTGATTCGCAAAGCGTCGAATTCGCTCAGATCCAATTACGATTGCAACAGATTGCGCCGCGCGAATTGGACAAAAAGGAGATTCACCGCGCGCGATCACAACGATTAACTCGGTTAAAGGTATCGGGTTTTAGTTTGCGGATATTTAGTTTGCGAAATGTGCGTATGTGTGGGCCCGCGACGTTTGATCGTTACGAATTCTGTGTGTGTGTGTGCGCGCGCGCGCGCGAGACGGGGTCGATATAATACGCGGGGTCGATTTTCGAAATTGCCTCTCGGATTCTGTTCTCTCATCTCGGTGCGAGAAATCAACGTCAACGTGAACGTCCGATCGCACATGGAGAGACTCTCTTGATCCCCTTCGTACGTGTGTGAAATGAATCTTCGAGAGAGAGAGAGAGAGAGAGAATGGCGTGTTTGGAAATGAAAGGGTGACATGAGCACCCGTGGAATGCAAGTTGCTGTATCAAGCCTTTATCCCACTTTCTCTCTCCCCTCGATCTGTGATGGCGATCAATCATTAGACCGAGACAAGTTGTCCCCGGGACGTGGCGGTATTCGAAACCTACTTTACGCGATCGCGAGGATCATCTCCCCGAGAGATCGTCTTTAGAATTTCCCGACGAGATCTGAGATTCGAAAGGTGTCCGTCGATTTCGTTCAAACGGACGACGGAAGAAAGTGAAGGGATGAAACAGACGCAAGATATTTGTTGCAAATTTTATTTTTAATAAAAAAACAAAAATTTTTTTTTTTTTTTTTTTTTTCGAGCCGAGGACCGAAAATCGCAAAGAGAGGAAATTCCGCGTACGTTGGAAAGACGATCGTCGCTTTTTAATTAATTGCCGCAGTCTCTCTGTCTTTCTCCTCGTGTCGCAGGACAAGATGATGTAGACCGACGGAAGGAGACGCTTGAAGCGCCCACCAGCGTGTTGGGTCCGATCGACGAATCGGTAAGGTTGTGGCCGGATGACCCATTTCTGCTTCCACGCTTTATTATAATCGAGATTCTCCGTAGAAAGCCGCACATATACATACAGTCACACATATGTGTGTATATATATACATGATAACCTCGGCGCACACAGCAATATAGTGTATCCCTGATGAAACGAGAACGCGGCAGAAATCGGTCGGGGCCGGTTTTCCCGCTCGTAGCAAAACCCAGCGAGCATGACTTGGATTTATTTATGACACACGCACACATATATATATATATATATTATTTACTCGATTACCTTGTTTTCAGTTTCTTGACAATGCACACAAGATATATCGTACGTACAATAATAATGATAATGCGTTTTCCCGCCCTTTTCGCACTCTTCTATCCTCTTTGGCGCCGCGCAAAAAAAAAAAAAACGCTTTTCTCACGTATCATTTTTTTTCATCAAGCTTGCGTCCGTATTTTTTTTCCCGCTCGCGTCACCCATACAATTATCTTCACGTTGCACACACACACACACACACACACACGCGTGTTTGGAGATTTTCTTTTCAGACGACAAATAAGATCTCCTCTTCACCCGGACGATCCCCGCCTATGTATCCTAGTGCGAAGGGCGCGCGACGCGGGAAGGTGAGAAGCGCGACCCGGGCGCTTTTTCTTTTTTATCCGCGCGCCCCGCTTCTCTCTCCTTCCACATCGTCGCTCCTCGACCTCTTTTCGACACGCTTTCTCACGCACACAAGTAGACAGTACTGTCTGATGAATAATCAATTAATCCCCGTCGATCGACCCCGGCGACGGGTTCTCCTTGTCTTTACCTTATCAAGTTCCTCTCTTCTTCCACTCCTCCCCTCTTTCACTCGGGACTATCGCACACAGTGCGATAAAATACGCCGCGCGTATCCGACAGCTCGCTCTCCCGACGATATATCACGCGACGCCGGTTTCCATGTGCCGTCTCGCTCTCTTTCTGTCTTTCTCCTTCTTTCTCTCTTCATCTTCTTCTGTCTTTCTCTCTGCGCGCTCTTTCGTCCGATCTCTTTATTATTTACGAATTCGAGGGCCGGGAATAGAACGCGATGATCGATCGCCGTTTTTTACACGTTCGTTCCCGTTGAATTCCGCGTCCAGATCAGAGGAAAATCGCCGAATGTCACGCGAGGAACGATATCAACGGACGATTGTTGAATTTTTATTTTACGTAACAAAATGCATATATATATATATATAAATTTTTTACTTTGTCTTTTGGTCAATTGATTCTCGATGCTTCGAGACGTGTTGGTTGAGAAAAACTCTTTTTTTTTTGGTCGATTCGAGATACGATTGCACGCGCTGGCGTGTTTCTGGCTCGGATCATTTTTCGCGCGGAGAAAGGTGCGACGAAGAAGAAGGTGCGCAAAATCGCGATCGTCGTCGGTCGAGGCGAGCAGTCGAGAAACGCGGGACGCGACATAAATTCGACGCGACGCGCGCGCGAAGGCTTCTTTGACGTTTGACACTAGCTCGTGTTTGGTTGGTTGATTGCATGACTAGCTGGCAGCGCAGGAGGCAATAGCAGCAGCGGTAGCAGCAACAACAGCCAGAACAGCCAGGTGGGCGGCCCGTCGTTGTCATCGTCGGCCAGCACCAGTCACCAGGCCAACGCCAGCAACGGGCCGACGGCATCGCGACGCCAGGACTCCTCCTCGGCCACCGGTCTGTAGCACGAGTAACTACTCTAGCACATCGCGCACATCCTTTCCCTTCTTCCCGCCCGAAAAAAAAGCATCTGTCCCTTTATTCCAAAGGGTGGAAAATCGTGTGGCTTTCACTTTAATTGTTTTCTCGTTTGCTTTTATTTTTTTTATTTTTTTATTGTCGCGCTGCGGATGTACCAATTCGCTCTTAGTGTTAATTGCCACGGCGGTTTGTTGGTTAAAAGGTCCGCGACCTGTGATCGAGAAGGAATTTTTTTTTTTTTTTTTTTTTTTTTTTAATTTTTTTTTATCTTTTCCGCTCGGTGCAAAAATGTACGTTTTATTTTCCGACAAACTGACGTTACTATAATACGAAGCGTATATAGTAGCAGCGCTCGTCGTCGTAACGAGCCAATAAGGTTAATATTCGGGGTGTAATATCGGAAAATACGGATCGTAATGTAGAAATATTTACGATCCGCGGCCAGACAGAAGTATTATGCGAAAACCACCGCGTTCATTTGCGCCGTCCATAAATAATCGGCGTTAATATGCTCGTTTTGTGATTTACGAGAACGGAGGGACCGGGGATTCGCGCGGCCGCGTTTTCTCTCGTCGCGCGCGAAAGAGAGAAATAATCGAATAACGAATGAGCAAAAACTGTGCGCGGGCGGGATTAATGACGACAAATTTGCGTCCAAGCTCAATTTACGATTAACTATTATATATCGTGACAATATTACGGACACAGCGTTTTTGACGCACGATCTCTTCCCCGGGGGAGGTTTTTACGCGATTTCACGTGAATTAAAATGGAGCGCGCTCGGTTTTTTTCGCGGCTTAATATCCGTTTTCAGTTCGTGTCCGACAATTTTTGTTGTTTTTTGTTTTTTTAATACTTTAATGAAAAATGCAAAAATCGCGTTTTTGTTTTAGAGAGAAATTCGCAAGAATCGCGACCTCGCGAGTTTTTATTCTTGCAGTCTCCGCTTTATTGGAAACGTCAATGCGAACGGAGTGTCTCGGCGATAACGTAATATACACGTCTTCATGACATAATATCCCGCACACGAAGGGAGACGCGAATGGTAGAAAAGTCAGGGTGGGGGGCTCATCCTCTTTCGTCGTCGACATATCTCGCGAAAGACAAACGCATAGCAAACGCGCAAATCCCGTCCCGCGCGCGCTCATCGGAGAAAATTTCCGAGAAAGCTCCGTTGTATAAATTATGCGCCCTCTCTATTCCCTCCGCCCTTCTCCTTTACTTCGCAATTTATTCTGGTCGCCGTTTATAAGCCGACAACTCGCAAGCCAGATATTTAATCCGGGAAAGCTCTATAATAAAATCGCGTCCTCGCGCGCTCTGTCTTTCGGGACGACGTTACCTTGACCGGCGTGTGTTGTTACGTTAGTAGACGGCCGCGTGCAACGAGGCAATTGACATTAATGCGATTATTAACGTTGATGATGCCGTAGTGGCGCGACGGGATTTAATGCCGCACGTTGTGGCCGCGCATGAAATCACGTTTTTCGACGCCGTCCGCGCATTGCATCGGCGGTTCCTCCATCGGAAAATAAAATTTGTAGATCGAAACCAAAAAATTTCTCCTCCTCTCCCGCGAGAGATATCCGAGGCGCGCGGATGCTCTCATCACGCGGCGTATGTACAACACACACAATATGTGCGGCGGCGATAAATTTTATTTGGAATTCCGGATTTGGTGTCCGGACACGGGGCGCCGAAACGTTTCGAAATTGGCGATTTTAAATTAATAAACGTTGTGAAAACCTCTTTTAAATATTTGTTGTTTGCGCGCGTTTTTTTAATTAATTAATCGAGACTCGCGCGCGCGCGGATATCGAGTTACCATCTCTCCCCCAACTCTCTCCCTCCCCCCTCCCCCAATCATCCCCCAATCGCGGAATTTTTTACAACTCACGATGCATGTGTACTCTCGACGTTGTGTCAAACCAAAGTTTGTTTCTGTTTGTGTCTCTGTGTGTTTCTGCATGCCGCACGTGCACTGCCGCGCGTACTGCCTCGTGATCGCGCGCCTTGTGTGTCTCTTGGCCTACACGCGCGCCTTCCTCTCTGCGCAAAAAAATAAAAAAAAAAATAAAAAAAAAAACCACCACCACGATGCAGAACTGGATGCGCGACGGACGAACGACGGCGGCCGCTACTCCCGGATCCTGAGCGAGGAACTCGAAGACGGTAAGGGAACCGTCGACGACCGCGGAGGAAACGCGAGCGAGAGGAGCGAGCAGCAACCACCGTGCTGTTGGAGCCTCACGTCTTGCGGCTTATTGTGAGAGCACACGTGGGACCGCCCCGTGCTTCCTTTGAGCGCTCTCACGTGGGGAAAAAGGGGAAAAAAAAAAAAAAAAAAAAAAAAAAAATTGAATAAATAAGGGAAACTCCTTCATCGCAACAATAAACTGTCGTGTATTCCCGTAGTAGAGAAAAAAGTATTTGCTCGCGGAAATGATATGCTTGCGAGAAATATATAGAGAAGTAACGTGTTTCAAATAAATAGAGAAATTATGCAACAGTACAATTAGGCGTGGTTTTTTTTTTTTTTTAGTTTCAGCTTTCTGTGTGTATGTACGCGCGTGCAATTTTGTTTCTTTTTTTGGGGGGGAGGGGAAGGTAGGGTGGAGGGAGCGAACGCGATATATACGTACGTCATTAACGAGAGAGAGCACGTTACGGCGGCACCCCCGTCGTTCATCACAGTAATGAACGGATCGAACTTCGGGTTGTGTGATTACGTTTGTCCCATCCATCATCAATATATCGCACGTTCAACATGACGCTATCTACGCTCATCGCAAGTAGTAAGTAACCGAGACGAACTGTTCCGTCGGCATATATACATACATATATGTGTGTACACACGTCGTCTTCGTACATCCGTTTCGGATTCTGACTCTGTTGCACGTTCGATCAATTTGTCTTGCGATTGGAATCGGATTAAATTAACGCGAGGCAATCGCGATTCGCGATTTTCCTCTTGGAACGAAACAGAATTTTGTTGCGCAATCGGCGATAATATGACGAAATCTCGATAAAATAAAATTGATAATGCGAAGATTGACCTCCGGCTCGTGTCGGTTAATCCAAAAAAAAAAAAAAAACGGCGATGGCGAATCAATAAGCAGGTGCGAAATTACATAACAATCATTTCGATTTTTGTTCAAATTATCTTCAGTTGAAATACCACAAATTGCATTTGGCACATTTGGAACAAATGATTGGAGACACATAAAAAAACAACTAAGGCGTTAACACATCTTTTAACTTTGTATCTTTTTTTGTGTCTTTAATCGTTTGTCTTAAATTTGCCAAATGTAATTTATTCCAACTGAGGACGACTTGAAATCAAAACGTCATCTGAAGTCCAACAATTTTTGCACCCTCGCTATTGCCGTTTTTTTTTTTTTTTTTTTCATTTAAATCTTTGATCTTTTTGAATAAATTCGTTTCGCCGATCTCTCGTTCCGTGCAGCACGTCGATGTGCTCAGGAAGATTTGTTGGAGTTCGCGACAATGGGGGGATGAAAGCTTTTCGAAATGGCTGTATGTGGGATAGTTCCGGATAGTGTTTCTCTCCGAAGCAATGGGCGAGACTCACTCCCCGTCGCGCTACGTGTGTATCCGCTCGATACACACGAGGCAAGTTGGAAACTGGCTTGTGCGCACGGCGGTGCGTTCGCCTGAATATCGAATCTAATCCGTGAAACACAGCGGGGGGGTGATAAATGTGGTTAAGACTCCCCCGTCGTCGGTTACAGCGCGCGTACAAGGCGCGCGCCCGAAACTTCCCTAATCCGCCCCGACGACTCGCCGCGCGCGTCTTCTATACATAAATTTACATGCGCTAGAGCGTGCACACGGATATTTAGCCCTCCTTTCCCCTCCCCCCGAACGTGTCGCATCGACAAACGACGCGAAAACCTGACGGAAGGGGTGCACACACAGGAGGATCCACTCGAATTTACGTGTTTCGTTAAAAAAAAAAAAAAAGTGACGAAAAATCACGCAATACGGGGAAACGACGCGCGTGTTTGCGCAGCAAACGTCAAAATCGTAAAACAAAGAATATGCCGCGGCATATCGTTCGACGATAATAGCCGTCGCAAAAAAAAAATCCTCTCCCGCGATATTGCGATCGAACGATGGAAACGACGGAGCGGGAGAGGAGACCGACGATAAAACGGGATAATGATAAGGAAACTCTCGAGGGAGAGACGGTTAATCCTCTTAGATGATGCCGCACGTGAGGATTAAGCTAATAGCTTTTGCATTTCGATCGAATTAAAAACCGCGTTATTGTGTGTTTGTGTGTATACACACACACACGTGCGCTGTTTTCGCGAGCGTTGCGTGGATTATCGCTGTTATTTGTATTATCGATTGTGTCATTTCGTCGTCGCTTCAATTTTCAATAAGCAAATGGAACAAACGCCGCCCGTCACGTGATACCGAAGTTGATTGCGATATATAATATTATCTAATCTAACCGACCTGTTGTGTTTTGCTCATCGTCAATGAGTACACTCGCGCGATCGCGGACTGGATTTTTGTCGCGCGATCCACACATGGCTTGATCCTCCTCGTGTCGGTAACAACAGCAACAACAAATATATACTAGCAGCTTTAGCCTTGAAAAAGTTTTACTCTCCCCGCCTTTGGCCTATATTCTTTTTATAAAACAACACGAAGGAGATATATTATACATACGTATATTGCTTGTAGACTTAAGAGTCGTGTGTCCTATCAAGACCTGCAGCCAGCTCTCGACGAACTCCCAGTGCTCAGGTAAAGTGCGAAATCACGTCGCGGCGTGTGAAAATAAGAGAAAAGAAGTCGCGGAAAAGAGGAGAATATCGTAAGAAAGAAGAAGAGATCTCGTCTCCTCGCACAACTCACTCTCACTCGCAAATCTCTCTTCGTTTTCGCAAAACTCACGAGGGAAAAAAAAAAAAGATTTATCGTTTGTTGCGAAAAAGAAAAGAAACGCCGAAGCCGGACTTTAATTAAGATTTAATTTTATTGAGAAATCGTTTTTGTTTTCTTTCTAAGCTTTGCTGCTCTAAGATGCTTCAGGGTTTTTTTTCTTCATCGCAAGATGAAGCTTTTTTTTTCTCTCTCTCTCTCTCTCTCTCTCTCGAACCGGCGTCATGGATTCGTCATAATGTAATACACAGTTCAAGGTGCTGTTACATGCGTTGTTACAAGTTAGTTTTAGTTTTACAGTTTCTGTAATACGAGATAATAAGTGATCTTCGGTGTTCGATTATGCAGCCACTACCCGCGAGTCAGCGATTTTTTTTTTTGTTTTTTTCAAATGCGTTTCTCTAAATTGAAAGAAAAAGAATTTTGTAAGCGCCCTTGAGATGTTTGCTTGCGAGATAAGCAAATTTCTCATCAATTTTCAACGTCCGCAACGTCCAACTCCGAGGAGTCCGAGTTGTAGTTACGAAAATTGTGCGCCAAAGTTCGTAATGCCACATAATTCGCATAATTTACACACAGGCCGCGTGGAGAGCAGAGACACAGAGTTGCGGACAGAGAGAGCGTGTCACGCTCTCATCGCAACAATAAACATATCCCGAAGACAGATCGATCGGTGGCTCCGGGATCGTTAGCTACGTAATAGAATACCCGAGGTGCGGTAAAGTTTAATTAGTTAGAACTGACAGACAGGCAGAAGTAACAGACACACACACGCACACACACACACATACAAGCATACACATACACAGTGTGTATGTCGCACAGCGTATTAGCTGGGCGGTTGTGATATGGTAGTGGTGGATTATAGCGAGATAAAAATTACGACTGACTCTATCATCGCCCGAAAAAAAAAGCGAGAAACGTTCGTTCAATTCGTCTCGATTGCAAAATTCAATGTTTTTTTTTTTTTGTTTTTTTTTATCGCGTATTTCACGCGCGCGAGATCGTGTTCATTTTCAATTCGGCAAAGACGCTAATTATTCTCGGATTCTGACGAAAATACGATTTGAAACAAAAAAAAAAAAAAACAATTCTCGAATGAGAAACTTCTTACGCCGATTCGTTCCGATGCGAGATCAATAAAAAAAAAAAAAAAAAAAAAAAAAGAATAAACAACCCGATACACAGGTGCAAAGAATTGACGCAAGAATCGAAGATGCGAGGTAATAAGAGTGCGTTACTTCGCACGGAGCCTTTTTTTTTTTTCTTAGCGTCCAAAGGGGAATGATCACAATTTCCGTGTGCGCAATTGCTGATCTATGACGTAAGTAACACATCGACGAACGCGCCGTGACCGTTGGATTGGACGGTAGTCGTAAATCAATCAATTTGACGCGGATTAGAAAAAAAAAAGAGAGAGACTTTCAATTGAAGATCATCGAACAAACAAAAAAATCGAACGTCATTGTGACGCATTTGCACAACATTGATATACAATTAAAACTCGCGACAAACAAGGTCGAAGGGTCAAATCCAATCGACGATCGGCCGTTCGTTTCGTAGAAACAAATCGTTCAGACGCACATCTCGAATTTGCGCGTCGCATCTTCTCGACAAAGAAGAGCACGAAAAAAAAAAAAAAAAAAAAAGATTCGCCGAGTGAGACGAGATGAATGAATGGACGCATGGATGAGTGCGCTGGTGAATGGGAACGAAGTGAACGCGAGGAAAGAATCCGCGTGCGGTAACCGAAGAAACGCCGATTCAGTCGCCGATTCATAAGCGGCATTTTCGCGAATTTGTTCTATTTTTTCAAAACCTACCTACGATCGATTGTTCCCTGAAATTTTTCCCGTGCAAATAACTGCCTTTGTTTTATATTATTTCGCGAAGCGCCGAATCGTAGTCGCGCGTCCGCGAATTATCTCCCACCGATTCAGTTTGTGACTGAAATTCTTCTTTCGAAATTCCGCTCGCGTCGTCTTCCGATCGGACGATTCGACTGCGAAGAACAAAAAAAAAAAAAGAACCGCGCGAACAACGCGAGAGAGATTTATTTGTTCGCGACGAGTCTCCTGGCTGGTTCGTCGCTACGAGCCACGACGTTATTATTGTAGGGCTTTAGTGCGAAACAGTTTGATAAGAGATACGTATAATATAAAAAAAAAAAAAAAAAAGTGCATGCGACTCTGTGTTTGTGCCGTAAAAATGTGTCGGTATATACGAGAGCCCTACGGGCGTGTCGGGCGCCTCGACGCGGACCGATCTCACTCATCATTGATCTGTTGACGATTCCAGCGCGCCGACAGGAAATCATCAAGATGACCGAGCAGTTGATCGAGAGCATCAACACCGGAGATTTCGAGGCGTACACGTAAGTTGAGACACGTTAAAAATCTCATTTCGAACAATTCGCTCATTACGTCAAACAACGGGGCAAACAAAACTTTAGCGAGATGTTATTTATCTGTACGGATGATAATAATAATAAAAAATAAATAAATAAAATTCGCGCACGAAATATTGATGGGAAAACAATCGCACGCACATTTTTTTTTTTTTTTTTTTTTTTTTTTTTTTTTTTTTTTCGAGCGTATTTTGTGAAATTTTTATTTCGGTACATTTTTCGCGCGCTCGTTTCGAATCGTTATCGCATTCGCGTTCGACAATTCACGTCGCTAATGTCGTTTATATTCGGATTAGCGCGATCGCGCGGCGATTAAATTCGCACGTCAGTAATATCTAATTTTCGATAATTCGACTGTTAATTAAACATTAACATCGAGCAAAACACGCGCGGATGTGCAAAAATGCGATGTGTGAAACGCGCATTAAATGCCGCCGCGCGAATGTGTTAGTTGTTTTTTTTTTGTTTTTTTTTACGTAACTTTTCCTCTGCATTTCGAATGCAAGACAAGGCGTATTAAAAAAAAAAAAAGAAAAAGAAAAAACGAATCTGTGCCATTCGATCGATTTTCAGCGACAAACAGCACTCGATTGCGATCTGCTCGACGCCACTCGTGCGAATGTCATTATCGCGTTTTTTTTTTCTTTTTTACGCGAAACACAATACTTTGTGAATGAATGTATGTGAAATATTTACGTGAGCTTTCACTTTTTTTTTTTTTTTTTTTTTTTTACTGTCGTTTAAAACATTTGCGATCGCTCGTTTCGTTACACGCACGGTAAAATGAATTCGGTTATCGCGACGTTTTCTCGCTGTTTACGCGCGCTGTGTGTCACGTGCTTCACGAAAATGGTTTCGCGACTAATTTTCGAAAAGTCGATTCTCTTTCACGTGAAAAAACATTTTTTCTCAACACCGATCGCCCGAAACGATTGGAGTTTACGTTGTTAAATCGGGTCACTCAGTTGAGAAATTTATTTTAACGACAAATGAAACGACGAGTGTTGTTTGTGTCTCACACGTCGATTTCTCTCTTTCTGCTTTCAGGAAAATCTGTGATCCACACCTGACCGCGTTCGAGCCGGAGGCTCTAGGTAATTTAGTCGAGGGAATGGATTTCCACAAATTTTACTTTGATAATGGTAATTATGACTCGTTTGCAGCACCGCTCGTACGCGCGTGCGAAACAACCGCCGCGCGCGTTGTATCATCGGCTCACTGTCGCGTGTTTTTTAAGTAGCAGCTTTGTGGTTTTTGTTTTTTTTTTTTTTTTTTTATTTGCGCGAGCTGTTTGGTCGATGACAAGTCATCGTGCATGCTGCGTGCATGATCAGAAACGTAACTCTCTCTCGACGTTACTCCTCTCGTCCACGTGAAAATCTGTCACGTGTAAATTTTCGCGAATAATAAGCAAAGCTCTTGGTCGACGAGAAAAGCTTGCGTCTCGCAACAATTAAATGACATTAGAAAAAATTTTTACAACGAAATATATGAATTTTATTGAATTTTTATTCGATTCGAATTTTCCGTACCGTGTTAATTTTCACGTTAGAGATATGTTTCGCATCCAACGTGGCTCTCAAGGTTCTCGATTTAGAAAAATTTCTTTATCCATTCAGAAAAATTGATAATTTGACGGATAATAATTTTTATTACACGCACACATTCTTGCGCGTTTGTCGTCTACTCTGAATGTCCGTGTTTATTATTTCCCCACGGGCTCCGTAGCTCGTTTGTTCGGGGGGGGGGGGAGTTCTTTACTGTTTGTGCCACCTTTTATTTTACTTACAGGACCTCAATAACGGACTACTTTGACAAAGGTATGAGCACATTCGGTGG
>QVNW01008798.1:0-10773 GCA_014825475.1 Pseudomyrmex flavicornis | reverse complement strand
CTTTTTCTCCAATAAAATTGCGAAACCCGAGGTTCGAATTGTATGACAATGTCAATAAAATATTTCACTGACTAATTGACTGATTAATTTGTTAATCGCAATACATTATGTGTGTGTGTGTTAAAAATGTGAACACTTATGTAACGTTCGTGTGTCACGCAATTCTCTTTTACACATGTAATTAAGTCTTTATTTCGCGGTCTCGGAAGAGATGCGCGTGCAACGACGATAACTTGTCGTCGTGACAAATTTCACTTCGGAGTTTTTACACAGCGCTGATACAATTTTTTTTTTTTTGTTTTTTACAATGTGCGTTTTTGTTCCTCCGTACAGAACACAACGATAAAACTGGCAGCGATTCTCTCTCTCTCTCTCTCTCATTTCAGAAGCATGTCAGCTGATGCTATTTTCCCTCTCGAAGCGCGAAACGAGAAGAGGACGACGCCGCTAATAATAGCAACCAGTGTCCCCGGTACTTCGACGCTCTGGCGTCAAGACGCCCGTCGCGCTTTCGTGATCCGTTAATGCACACTATACTCTCCGACGGAGGCTTAATGTGCATCCCTCCCTCTCTTTCGCGATGCTTTTTAGAAAATTACTTCTTTTATCGAGTAACGGTTCGGTCAATGCGATGCGCGCGTATCTCGGGAACGTTAATCGATATGTCGAAAGAAAAAAAAAACGATCTTTTTATCCTCATTAATCCGGAGAAAAGAGAATTTCGGGCGCGCTCGAAATTATTTTTTCCAATGCAACGTGTGTCGATTTCCGTAACGGAATTCGAGCTCGCGACCGATAATCGCTAAATTTTCACTCTACCGCGCACCACTATTGAATATTATCGACTCTCGTACGCGATATTCAACCATCGATCGCGTATACTGGCACCGTATTTCGAGACGTTGCGATCGTTACTCCGGACTATCGGTTTTGAGCTCAATAACGCGAGAACGTTATTCGACGATCGCGCAAAGATCTGATGTGTCTCGAGTTAGAGACGCGGGGAAAAGATTCTTCTCGACGCCGCGCGCAGATACTTCGACAGACTCGTCGCGATTCTGGCGACAACAGAACAACGCGCGTCGACCGGTCGCAGGCGAAGTCCACACTGATTATTCACCGTGATTAAACAGTTGCATTGGAAATAAAGGGGGAATATGACGATCCCGGGGAGAGGAGAAGAGGAGAAGGAACGTGTGTCCGCCAATCGCCAAATGTAGTCTATCGCGTCGGTCGTTTTAGATACACGCAGCAGATTGCACAATCGGTACACCAGTGCCGACCTTGCCTGGTTTGCAACAGGTGCATCGCGCGATCCAAAATTATCCTGGCGCGACAGGTGATCCCGTTTGACCGCTACTGACATTTATTTCGCACGCATCGTTCGTGTATATAAAATCGACGATCGGACGGATGTGTTGTAAGGCGTCGAGAAATAAGTTTCTCGCAAGGATGAACGAGAGAGAAAGAGAGACGGCAAAGAAGATGATAATCGATCGCTGATGTGTGACCGACAACACATATTTTCGCGATGAAACGCGAGAATCCCAGAAGTTGCCCAGTCGTTAACTTTTTTTTGTCCAAAAACGCAATCCGCGGCGACTTTTCACGCAATTCGCCTCGCAGAGAGAGAGAGAGAGAGAGAGAGAAAAGAGAGGAAGAGCCAAGAACGAGAGAAGACAATTGCAAAAATTGCATTGGGGTACGTGTAACGCGGCTCTTTTACGCTGCTCTAACTAAAGCGTTACACAATCACGACCTTGGACCGTGAGCGCGGAATTTATCGCTCCAAGTAAATCTCCGTTCGGAGATGGAAATTGATTTCAAGAAAATAACACACACTGCGCACACGCGGATTTATATCGGATTAACGCGCGTGTACGTGCACACACACACGCGGAGGATTCGAAATACGGAGGATTCGCGTGTGCCCCCCCTCCCGCGCACACAAAGAGACATTCGTCGATTTTTTCTACGCAATTCGGAAATGGAATTTACGACGACGTTGTATTTTACAATACGAAATACGCGGATACATCTTCTCAGACAGAATTCCGAGAATTCCGGGACGAGTTTCCTCCGTTTTTCACGATGTGAAAATTTCACTGGCGCGCGGTTACGTGACTAGCGCGCGAATCTCACATATATCCGAAAACCGTGAGCAGATTCTGGATCGATGAGTCAATTTCTGGAATTACGTTCTTCGCGTCGGATCACAGAAAAAGAGAGAGAGAGAGAGAGAGAGAGGAAAAGAGGAAGAGATAGAGAGACAAAAATAATACGGCACGACCTATATAACGTGTGCGACGTATAGTAAACGCTAAAAAAACGTCCGAAGGCCATGCGCGACTCGCGAACAACTCGCGAGAACGGACTCGCGCGACGGCTAAGCGACAACTAGAGCGGCTCGCGACTAAACCCAGGCTAGAGCAGGAGTGCAAGCAAGCCGCGCGCTAGCTGCAGCAGTAGCGGCCGAGCTGGCTGAAGCTGCAGCCAAAGTCGTATAGCGACTCTCGACGTTGCCAGTCGTACCAGCTGTTATACAATCCGCACGCGTGTGTGTGTGTGTGTGTGTGTGTATGTCCGCACTGCCGCGCTTGAACGTGCCAAGAGCCGGAGAGGTCTACTCGCAGAAAGGTCGAGTTAATGAGAATTCGATATAATCGAAGAGAAATTGCACGCATCGTTTTTCGAGAGAGAGAGAGAGCGATTACAAGCGCCGAAATCAAAAGTGCGATATTTGTTTTTTTCTAGAAAAAAACGTCGAGATAAAGAAATTTCCAGATATTAAAAAGTGACGATTTCTCGATTCGCGCGATCGCGACGCAGAGATTGGCGACTTGGAAGCGGATTTGAGCGAAGACATGACGCGAGAAATCTAACGTAATCGGACAGAAAAAAAGAGGAGAGAGGAAGAAAAAAACAATAAGTCGAGCGACGTACGTGATAGGAAATTCGAAGCGCGACGCTTGCTTTCGCGGTAACGATATAATTGGACCCACTTTGCTGGTAAACGAGCTTAATGATCGATTCTGTGCCGACCGGGAGATACAACGCGCGTTTTGGCATTATTATTATTATTATTATCCCTCGATGTTACCGCGAATGACGACACGCCGCTCTTTCCGGGGACATCGTGTTCGATGACGATGACGGAAATGTAAAACAGAGTTCAATCAATGCACAGCGTTGACACGGCTGATGTGAGTCACGACTCTTTCGAGGCCGATATTTCGCTCGCCGAGTTATTTTCTCGCGATTTCGTTTTTCTTTCTCTCTCGAGTTTTCCGGCGTATCCGTTTGTTCTCTTTTCTCCGGAAAAAAAAAAAAAACAAATTGTCACGACATGTATTGCATCTGCAGAATGGACTTTATGAGAGATAATCGTTAATTAAAAACAAACAAACATCTTCAAACTGAAGCAAACATTTCAATTTAAACACTTCAGCTCGCCGACGAGCAAAAAAACCGCACTGTTATCTCGAAACACGATTCTGAGTGATGAACAATATCGAGGGATCAGAGGTCACATTTTCAGTGTGGCAAACATTTTTCTTCGCAAAACGCGATGTATATAAATTTTCGATGGATGACGTTAGCGAAATTTGTCGCGAGAAAATTGTGTTTCGATCACTGATCTATGATTTATCGTCGAGAGAACTTCGCGCGCTACTTTCGGAACGGAAAAATGGAGACACGGCGAAATCGAACGGCAAACCAGGCGCGACTAACGTGGCAGATTCCCGACACGTTGATGATCCTCTCCTGATGGCCGGGTGAAGGCGATTATGCAATTGCGCTGGCCGAAAAAGCTCATGCCAAGATGCGTGGCGCTGGGCCACGACGCGCGTGCACGCACAATCGGTCGCGTCCAACCTCTAGGCTCCGAAACTCTCTTTCTCTCTCTAGCCAGATAAATATGTGTGTCGCGTCGAAGCATCGAGGTTGGTCTATCGTTATTATCGGGATTGCTAAAAAGTCCAAGGTTACTTGGCTCGTCCTAAAATCCCCGCCGTGTCTCCCCCCTTCTCCTTCCCCTCCTTTTACAGCCCAGAAGCGACCTTTGATGTTACCGCATCACAACAAACGTCGATATGTGAGCTCTTCTGGCGTATGTAACAAAAGAAAAAACCAAAAAGAAATAAGTTCCGTTGGTTAAATTTAATGTTAATTTATTGCGCGACTCCTGAAGAATTTTATTCGCATATCTACGCGACGCGCATTCTTGCCGCGATATTATTGCGGTATTCTTCCTTTTATCGAATCGGTTTCTCCCTTCCTCATCCTCCTTCTTCTTCTTCTTCTTTCCATTAGGCTTTTACGTGTGCCGTGTGGATATGGGTCACCCTACTGAAACCGATCGATTCGCACATTGACTCGATCTCACGAACGGACGCGTCCAATAATGAGAGACCCCGCCGCACTCGCGCGAGGAGGCGCGAGTTTTCGCGGCCGCCCGACCTTCGTCGTTGTCGCGTGTATAATAGCTTCTAATTATCGAGCGCATGTCGCCATGCATGCACGTGCACTCGCCCGAACCAGTCGGATGCACATTGTGCATTTAACACCGTCGTAATGTCTCATGTATTTGTATATGTGTACATGTTGTTCAAAGCTGCGATTAAAAAAAAAAAAAAAAAACAGCGAATCGCGCGCAATGTACATATGAACTTTTTTGCATTCAAGCGCGACATTTCTTCTCGTTATTTGTTAAAAAGCGGTTTATCTGGAGTTTATACTCCTTCCTGCATGTCGCTACAAGAACATTAACATATATATTGGCGTTTATCTCTCTGCGCTATTACTTACGTTACGTTTCAATTTACAATCGGATAACGCTAATACGATGCCTGATTTGATACGTAACTTGTGTTACTAAACGTAAGCCTTTTGTTAGTTTTTTTTTCTTTTAATGCAAATTTCGAACGAAATTAGTTGCAAACACATACACAACTAAAATATTGAAATCTTTTCTGAATCAACATTTTTTGAGAATTTTTTTGTCGATTGTCTTAATAATGTATAGTGTCTATTATTATAGCGGGGAAAAGAAAGACACTTGTACCCGCGTCGATGCAGCAAAATGTGACGAATGTCGTGTTCCATAATTTCTTTCGCGCGTGGTGTAAAAAATCAACATTACGTTTTAAATATCGAATAAGGAGATACGTTCCGTTTCGATCGCAATAAAACTAAACACTGTCGACACAGCAAATTTTTCTTTTTTTTTTCCACAGAGAGAGAGAGAAAGAGAAAAATGTGCAACGAGTTCAAGTAATAAACCGCTGCTATCAACGCAGGAAAAAAAAAGTAGGCATCGGAATCTTGTTAAAATATCAACGCAAGCAATCGCGCAAAGTGCAGCTTACACAAACATGACAAGTGCTCTCAAAGCTCCGAGACCAAGTGCATCCTCGAAAGACACAGTAATACGGGAAGAAGAAGTGGCGAGGAGAAGAAGACGAAAAAAGCACACACAGAAGAGAGATCGCGACAGATAGTGATCAAGAAACGACAAGAGAGCGAGAGAGAAAGAGAAAGAGAGAGACCATGCTGCCGCCACTCTCTCGTTTGGCACAAGACAGTAGTTAGCAGGCATTGAGGAACCTGGGCCGATTTAATCTTAGACCGCGCTCTACCTCTATCACACACACATTGCCGTCGCACACTATCACTATTTTACTACCATCACACGTTGTTAGCAATCATCATCATCATCGTCATCGTCGTGGTCGTCGCTGTTGTTACAGAGTTGTCATTTTCAATTTTTAGGAGGTTTTTTCTTTCTTTCTTTCTCTTTTTTTTCTTTTCAAACCACCGACGCGGAAACGCGTACATTTGTATTGTTCGCCCTCGCACGACACGTTGCGAACGAACCTTTAAGTTCTCGTATCTCGGTATCTCCCGCGGCGGCAGGAGACACGGCACACGCAATACAACGTAAACGCGCAACACTACGCAGAAACCAGGGAGCGCACCTGCGCGCGCGCTCGCGCTGCCCGCACCGTTTTCTCGGTCGCGACCCGTCCCCGCCGACACCCCCGGTGTGCTTTTCTCTCCCCTGCTCCCACTTTCCCTCTCCACCGACGGTCGGGATCGGCCGTCCTCCTCCACGCGCGCGCGACCGCCGGTGTCGCAGAGGGGTCGAGAAGGCACCTTTGGCCTCCCTCTCTTGATGCCCTTCTACCTCCTTCTCCTCTATCTCTCTCTCTTCTCCTCCCCTTTCGCTCTGCTGGCTGCTCATCCTCCTACGCCACCTACATACGTACACGAACACACGTTGAAGAGGGTCGATTATCGCTCAGAAACCAGGAGAGAGAGAAACACATATACACACAGAGAGAATAAAACGCGGTAATATGGCGGCCGACCGCTTAACGCGAGCACTAATTATGTAAGGAGAGGCCGAGGAAGCAAAACTTAAAACGTTTTGACGTTTCGCTTCGCAATAATAACTGGCTGAGAATTTGCATATTACGCTCCTCAAACAATCGAACAAAACTATTTTCCTCTCAACTGAATTCTGGTCGTATGTGTAAACGCGTGCGCAATTATTATATGACGTGTGCACACACATTCATATACGGCAATTTTTTATATATTAATTTACACATCTAATTGCAATATACATGTAAAAACGTATGTAATAGCGAAGATGAAAAAATACCGCGCACAATCTTTGTTCTTTTTTTAATCTACCGATGCATCTCGAATTATTTCGCTTTTTTTACACCCTTGTTAATAAATTACAATTATTACAATTAGTAATCTATTGTCGTTTACACATCACGCGGCGAGCCGATGACGTACATTTTTTTTTTTTTTTGCGAACTGATTTTTATTCCGATCGAGTCACAGAACGGAAGCGACGCGAGAGAGTGTCGCTTAAGGAGAGAATAATGGCTTAAACGCATTAAGTTCTTCTTGTTTTATTGTTATGTAATTGAGAATTCCGCGAACGCACACATGCCCGGCTTCATTATTTAACGCCGGGTGCGCGCGAAGCTGCGTTGAAATTAATTGAGCATACACAATATAACGCATGTGTCGCGCGCGTTAATTAAAAACCTGTTCGTCGTCGAACGACGACGCGAAAACACGGCAAGTTAAAAAGAGGCTCGATCGATCGCTAATTCTGGTTTTCTGGATGATTGCGAAAAACATTTCGGACTGGCGCAATATATATATACGCGCGATATTGAAAATGCAAATGTTTGGCTGGTCGACAAACCGGCGGCGGTGCGCACTTGGCACAGGAGAAAATAACTTGCACGCGAAAATCACAAATATTATAACTTGCGATATAAAATGATCCGCTTTCAATGACGATTATCTCGAATATAAATCACGTGGCTTTAAAACTTGCCAGAAAGGAATCGGGAAATTACTTTCTCGCTTTTTTTTTTTTTTTTTTTTTTTTTATACTTCGTAAATTAATTTAACTTTCATGGGGCGCGCGGATACGATATTTTTCCAAAGACTCACCTGTTATTAAAAAAACGCGCTGCGGGCTGATCTTTTATTTACTTATGCAAAACGCGAGCGGAGCGAGAGTGTACAAGGGAATCGAAGCAACATGTGATACGCCGCGGTCCGAGCGCCGTAATCGCGATCGGATAACTGGCAAAGAAAGTACACGCTCAATGTCACGGTTCGCGCTCTCTAATATAGGATAGAAAAATAGTTGCTAATAAATTAATAACGGCCGCGGTGGCGGTGCGATATCAACAGTGTCAATGCGAGAAACAGACATAACGAGTACGAAGAAAATAGTACGTGTATAAAAAAAAATTCTGAAGAAAATACAGCACAAAACGCGTAACAAGAGCTATAAAAAGGTTATTTATCCTTGCAATTTGTGCGGCGTCTATAGTCAATACGTATGTAGCAGTCGAGAAAAAAAAACACAGAACTGCTGTTTTATAAAATATGAACGTTTTTTTTTTTTTTTTTTTTTTTACGTACGTTTTACAAGTAGATGGGGACGCATTTGTCTGAACATTTCGAATTCGAAATACGCGTCTGATGCAAACGAAACAGAGCGCACGTGTCAAAAAATATGTTACACCGCGGTACACAAACTCTCTGAATTAATTTGAGAGACGCAATATACATATATCGAGCGAGAAAATATATATTTTGTCGTCACTGCTGCTGCTGTTGCTGCTCGGCCCGTAAATTTCTTCTTAAAAAAACGATGTCTGTTAATGAGCAAGCCGAGAGCGTAATCTCCGGCAATCTCTAATTGACCTTCGATCAAACTGCAAGAGAGGTGTTACTCTTCCCGATTGGAATAACAACATCGAGCCGGAAGCCCCGCTACTTGTAATCCGGTCTGACAGCCGCGAATGCAGCAACGTGGACTCTTCCGCAGTAGGTTAGACTCTCTGACTGTCTGACCTTTTCCCAGGAGCGACGGCGGTTCAGCAAGGATGCGCGCACGCGAGCGCGTCAAATCCGGAAGGCTTATGGGCACGCGCGCTCTCGCACCGCACATATGTATATATACACACACATGCACGCATAAATGCATATGTGATTCCGTTGTCCGTCTCTGTCTCTCTCTCTCTCTCGAAACCGGAAAAACAATCCCGTGCGAGAACGGAAGAAACCGACGTGAGGGAGCAAACGCGAGAGCAATTGTCCCAATTTGCTCTTCTGCACAAAAAGGAGCAGCTCGACCTTGACCCAAATACATGTCGGAAAATATCCGAAGAAAATTATTTTAATTTTAAAAATATTTCTATCTTCTACATCACACACACATACACACACACAAGATGTTTATATGAAACCCTACAAACACAAGTTTTCCTCATAGATATTTCGGGAAACCCTACGAATACGGACTTTGAAATTTTGCATCTGGATTTTTTTTCTTGTTTTTTTTTTTGCATCGGTAGATCAATTTAACCGGAATTTATTTTCGCATTTTATAATTCTCATTTTCCGCACACACATTCGCGAAAAATGAGAATTATAAACGGATATAACAACTCGTGGCGAACGCGTGCATAGGTGTGGGAGAGCCTCGTTCGCCAGGCAGGTGTGGGCTGCTTCCGCGGGGATGAAACGAAAACTAGGTCACCCCTGGGAACCGGAGAGAGAGCCTGGCTCGCATCCGGGTGGAAGTGTGTGTTCGGAGCGAGCGAGCGAGCGCGCTAGCTAAAATATCACACGGCGATATTGAGAAAGAGAGAAAATTACTGCGCAGAAACTTTTCCCGTGCGAAACGTTTCATTATTTTCCAAACAGTTTTTCACATTACGCGCGCACAAATCACGATGGATGACCATCGCGATATAAAAAAAAAAAATCTCTCTTCGATTAAACCTCCTTCTCCGGTATAACCGGAGATTATCTCGGTTCTCTTTTCCCTTCCTTCTCGCCACCCTCCCCGTGATTCTTCCTTCTTTCCTTTTTTTTTTTTTCAAGCGTGTCGTCACTAGCGGGCCGAACACCGTTACGTAATAAATTGCAACAACAAATAAGCTGTTTTATTATGTATTCGAGTTACGCGACCGTATTATCGATCGTGACTTTCCGAAGCCGGAGTGGACGTGTGATGATCGATTCAACCAACGAGATGTATGTTTTAATGTACCGTAATTTAGTAAATCAAGCCGGTTCCCCCTTTTGCAGCGAATGACGTCGATCATATATCAGTTTAAACGCTCGCGATTAAGTCGAGTTGTGGTGTTGCATTCGCTTGCTCGCCGCGCGAATATTGTAATTTTATTACAACGTTGTTTAATATTCCGCTTAAAAAAAAAAAAAAAACCGATAGTGACATTTCCTACAACGCGTTATGGTAACCTTTCGGAACTAAAATACACTTCGTGTTTCTGCAACGAAAATAAACTTTATTTTCGTTTAATCCGGAATGTGCGCGATTATTGCGCTATTGGATATGAAATCGCACACCGAATTGTTCGAATAATAAATGTTATCGGCTCACGCAACGTCATTATTATCTGTCTGTGCGCGCTTTCATGCGATAAATAAGAAAAAAACGCGGAAAATCCGTTTCGCCGGCGCATCCACGAAAATCGAGTCAGCTGTCGATAAAATATATAACATAACGCGCGATTACGTAACGCACGCGATTACGTGACGCGGTTGTGTTTATAGCTCTTTCCTCTTTCCGCATTTGCGCTCAACCGCGATATATATACATATATATATATACGCGTGTATTTACAACCTCTAAAGTACAAGGCTGCGCGAAAGAATTCGCTAGGAACGTATTGTTGCAGCACATGAGCGCGACATAATGGGATTTTACGGGCGAGAGTGGAGAAGAGGCTGCGGAGGTCGCAAAAAAAAAAAAGACGCATTTTTCTTCTCTCGTGACGACAAAACTAAGCAACAAAAATAATAAATAATAAACTCTAGAATAAGAGAAAAATTCCGTGTAAGAGATTTCCGGAGAATAATCGGTGCAGATTCTTCTTGTACGCGTGTAGTTGAAAAATCTTGTTTCTCTCGATGTTGCGAAATCTCGATAACGTAGTTAATATTATTACATGGCTAACACACAATTTTAGTCCGAAAAGTTTTGAGAGGCGGTGGCACAACACGCGCGGCGGACACGTAAGGCGTCAAATTAATGCGGATCTCTCTTTGCACGGACGATCTGGATCGTCGTGAGGTAAAACATCGTCGGAGGCGTTCGTTGGGACGTCGCGCTCCGAATATATCAGCGGCCACCGGGTCGCCATTCGGGACCGACCCATCTTCTTCTTCTTCTTCTTCTTCTTCTTCTTCTTCTTC
>QVNW01008452.1:0-10254 GCA_014825475.1 Pseudomyrmex flavicornis | reverse complement strand
TTTCTCTAATCGTAGGTACGTACGCACGTACACACACACACACAAACTTTCTCTCTTTCGCGCGCGTCTTCTCTCCTTCTCCTCATCGCCTCCCTCCCCAACGCGTCATCATTTCTTCACTCTTTCTTCATCCCTCTTTCTTCCATCTCATCTGTTTTTTTTCTCTCTCTCTCTCTCTTTCGCCTCGTCTCTTCTTTATCCGCGCGCGAGAGATAGCTTTCGACGTCGGAATATCAACAAGTCCCGCGCGCGCACGCATCCTCATGTCGGAGGCGATGCAAATGCGATTTTACAAATTTGACGACCATTTGCGCGCGCGCAAACTTGAGAGAAAACAAAATTTCTTTTTTTTTTTTTTTTTGATTATCTGCTGGAGATGAGAACGAACGGATTTGAGTTCCACCCGGAAAAATGTACACGACAGGTTGTGCGGACGTTCGTCTTTCTGTGTGTTAAAACTGATCTCGTGATTACGCGCGAGTTTTCGATGTGGAAAGCGCGTCCCGAGAAATCAAGGGCCAAGGATGACGATGACGCACGCGCGATCAGGAAGTGTGTGACACATCTCAAGATCGCTATTTTAAGGCGGCACGACGAGGAACGTGATGAGGAAAGGCGCGCTGTCAAGGAATCTCGGAAACTATGTAGCAACGTTTTTCGAGAAACCTTCTTCTTCTCGTCGAGAGACTTTTTTTTTTTTTTTCGATATTAATCCGATTCCGTTATTTGCTTCTCTCGCCGCGCGATACCAGTTTTAATGTATTCGCGTCGCGTGAATGTAATTGGTAAATCTTTTTTTTTTTTGTCAAATTAAAAAAAAAAAAAACTCTGGTGAGGCCTCAGTGACGAAATTCGTGCGGCGGTAAACCAACTTCGAAAATATCGTAACGGAAGTTGTTGGGAGAGGAAATAACGAGAGAGAAAAACGCGAAAGAAAACGGGAAGGAAGAGCTAATAAAAATTGTTAGACGCGTTTGACGATGTTCCAGGAAGACAATATCTTTTCTTCTCGCGGGCGAAAATAACGCGCGCGCGCGCGCGCGAGGGATGAAAATAGAGAACGAGATATGGTTCGCTTCGCGACCGAAGGGAGAAAAGAGTGTAGCGGCGGCGGCGGCGGCGGCAACGGCAACGTTTACCTCGAAATAGAGCACGTGATGAGTAAAGCGAGCGGAGGCATCGTCATTCGCGTGGGCGTTGTCGTTCGAATTAACGAATTAACGGAATCGAGCAGACGGCCGTAAATTCATCAGCGACCGATCCGAGAGATCGCGTTTCCCGGTTCTTACGGGCGCGATCTCTATATTACGCTTTATCTTGCGCAATTTCTCTCGAGAGGCGTCGGTCCGACTCAATCGAGTTTGCAAAAAAAAAAAAAAAAAAAATCATCGGTTTACTGTGCGGTTGCGTGTTACGTTTGAATTTTAATTTTGTTTTATTATATTTTAATTTTGTTTCATGTTTGAATTTTATTCAAAATTAAAATGGACCTTAAACCGGTAGTGGTTTATAAAATTAAAAATTGAGTAAACTTCTCAATATTGTCGGAACGTCTCAACGATCACTTATTGCGATCATCTTCAGTCATCTGTACAACAATAAATAAAAAATACATTTTGCCCATGTTTTTACCAAAAAAAAAAAAAATAGTAAAACATATTCGACAAGAAACAAAAAAATTAATCTTTGATTCTCCACACCTTAGTAAATATATCAATTCAAAAATTATAATATTGTAATTGTAATTGCAATTGGACAATATGTATTTGTTATTTATTATTATATTTACAGATTAACTGAAGATGATCACAATAAATAATCGAAATGTTCCAAGAAAATTGAGAAGTTTTTTGTAATTTTAAATATGACAAACACCTAATTATCATCGGTGGCCTATAACCCTAAGATCTGCTTTTGGATTTTTTCCAGAAAATTGTTTTTCACTTAATGAATTTTATTCAGTTTTGATTTTAACATAACTGCTATTTTTATTTAATTTTTAACAAATAAACTGTCAAATGTTTTTTCCATTTGTGCAATCTATTATCTCTATTAATTATTCACCGAAGAAGATCCGTTAATCGAAACGTCTGACAATTTTGTTTTAATAAAACTACAATTTCATATCACCGACATCCCGTATATTGGCTCGTATTGGCCTTTTACCCTATTGTTGACATTTTCATAAGCCGCTTCATTTGCAAAAAATTAAAAAACAAAATTCTTAAAATTATTGTTTAATTTTTTTTTAATTAATAGCTTGCCATTTGAATATCTTGCGTTAGATTTTTTACGGCCGGTGTTTTTTTTCGTGTCTTTATTTTTTAGTTTGCCAAACTCAGAGTCTTCTTTCTAATCTTATCTTTGAAGTAAAAAAGATCGATCCTAGATTTTTATACGTATAATAACATCGCACGATTACGAAGATGCCGCGGGCGGGGAAAATGCGC
Source organism: Pseudomyrmex flavicornis (assembly GCA_014825475.1). NCBI lineage: Eukaryota > Metazoa > Arthropoda > Insecta > Hymenoptera > Formicidae > Pseudomyrmex > Pseudomyrmex flavicornis. The sequence continues at coordinate 7,804 of QVNW01008452.1, read as the reverse complement.
GTCTGGCTGATTGAATTTCGATGTACAGTGTTGGAGTAGTTCGATCGTGCAATGATCACAATAACTCGTTGGATGCTCGTCTCTCTCTCTCCTCTCTCTCTCTCTTCTAACTCCTGTTATCTCGAGGTAATATGGAAGACTGTCATGTGGAATCGCGATGGCATCGTGACGTAGATAAGAGTTGAGAGACCCGCGCGTACATATACGCGCTCTGATCGATATTCGACTTGGCGCCGATTATCGCGCACGGTCGCTTCGCGCCGCGACATAGACGCGCGCGTTAAAAGGCAGTGCCACGACCGGCATTATAATTAATGATGCTGCTCGTATGTCAGCTGCGCGGAATAGCAATCGATCCGCGCGCACCTGCCCGGAATGCTCATGTCCTCCTGTGCTATGTGTGTGCTCGTTGTCGTGTTGTGCTTTTCGTACGTTTGTTCGTTCGTTCGTTCGTTCGCTAAAAAACGACGGAATTTCCCTCGACCTTGCGAGCATTTTCAACCCGGCTGTTCGCGCGCGCGAATCGAGTTTTTCTCTTTTTTTTTTACTTTAGAACACATTGCGAAATAAAGCAAAACAAACAAAAGTCTATTTCTGCTTTAATACCTTGCGAGCTGAAAAAATTTCGAAGTTTTTGTTTTCGAACATTCGCGTTTTAAAGTTTGTTTCTGACCGTTCCCGAAGTATATTGTAGAATTATGTGCATTGCTACATACTAACCCTTTCCCGTACAAATTAATTTAGCAAAACGTCGGCTAAAGTGGAAAACAAAAAGTTTTTCGTCTTTTTTGGTTTTTTTTTTTTTTTTTTTTAATATTTGACTCATAATCGATGCTTGGCCCACCACGAGTCTGACTCGTTGTTATGCGGAATAGAATTAAAATCGATACGAGCCAATATGCCGGATGTACGTGCAATTGTATATTTATTTATATTTATTTATTTATTTGCTTCTCTTAAACGCGTAAATTAATACACGTGGAAATTCGAGTTTAATTCTAAGATTCACATGAGATGCTCGGTTTGCATCTCACATATGTGAAATACCCAACTTACTTCTCTTTTTCAAGAAAGAAATTGTATGTAAACTGTACTTTAATTTTATCATCAATTGTTAGATTTAATCAAAAAACAAGCTTCAAGGAAAAATCCGAAATAGATCTGAAAGGTCTAGTTCGCCAATGGCAGTGGAATTAAATTCTTCTTATTGTGTTTCGACTCTCTCTGACTGTTGACACGTGGTCGTAATTTTCGAGTTGACACGTAAGGTGTGCAAAGTTTAGATCATTTTCAATGTTTAGTTACAGAATATGTATTTACTGATATTTTTGTAAAAAATATGGACAGAAATGTATATTTGAATTATTTGTACAGACTGAAGATGATCGAAATGTTCCGATTACATTGAGAAGTAATTCTACTGATTACCATCGGACTAAAAAGCTTTCACCCACACACACACAGGGGTTTATTTCATTATCGCGCAATGCACACTCTCTGAAATAAAAGTACGCGCGCAAATGTAATTTTCCTGTTTCGCGCGAAGGAACGAAAGTCTCTTAGAAACGTAATTCGCGAATTGAAAGCAATCCATTCCCGTCAAAACTTCGACAATTAATTCCTGACAGCTTAACGGTCATTTTTCCGACGCGGTGATTTTGCATTCCGAAATTCGAGAGAAAGAGAGAGACAGAGAAAGCAAAAAAGAGGGGACAGTCAAAGAACAATAATTGTCCTTTGACGCGGGGGAGAACGGCGGCGGCGACGCAAAAAGGGTGCATGAAATTGAATATCGCGGCGGATCCCTCTCGGCAACACCGAGAGAGAGAGAGAGAGAGAGTTCAGGAGCCGGAAACGAAACCGTTAAAGGACAATAATTAATTCGCTAACGTCCGATGGCTGTCTGGCGGCTCGTTGGTTGCGTAATCCTGCTCTTTCTTTTTTTTTTTCTTTTGTTTTTGTTTTTTGTTTTCCGCGCAATAATACAACCGGAAAGATGATGCGCGGCAATATCGGGAAAGGAGATGACGAAAAGAAAGAGACGAGAGATAAATGTAAAAAATCTTCTGTTTTTCCCGAGCGGGAGAAAATGATGGACGATTTTTTTTCGTTGTCGCGACGATTTTGCGAGCGGGAACACGTCGTATGTGAAGAGAATGAGAGGCGAGAGAAAGAGTCCGAGTCTTTGTCGTACGATTACAGCGCGCGAGATACAAAACGCTCTCGTCTCTCTCTCTCTCTCTCTCGATGGGCATGCCCAACCTACGGATCGACCCGATGGAATTAGGTTTGCCTTAGCCAACCGATATCGAAACACGCCAGGCTTCGAAACGACGACTACAACGACGATGAGGGAGGGGAGAGGGGGCGAAGGAAGAGAGAAATCGAGATCGAATGGGAAATCATTTTGAGCGCGTAATCCAACAAGCCAGTCAGAATAATCCTCTTAATTTAATAGAGTCTCTTCCGAGGGAGAGAGAGAGAGAGAGGGAGAGAATGAGACAGAAAAATGGAGAAAGGAGTGCAACTGTGTGTGTGTGTGTACATAATTTTTATTCAGTAAAATTTTTAATTTTTGGCAATAGTAATTGATAGAAATTGCAAAGTACTTAGAAAGAGAAGACTACAAAATACGCTTGTGCAGTAAAACAACAAATAAGTGTAACGAAGATCACTTTCGAACAAAAATAGATTAAAAAATAAAATTGTATTTAAGCAAAATTTACGATTACGGATTAGTCGCACATAAAAGCAAAAAGATTCTATCTCTTAACACAAGAGAGCCTTATTTTTCAGTGTCATAAGTAAATATACAAATAACATAAGTAAACATATAAAATATTTCTTTCTCATCTTTTTCACGTCAAGCCCGTGTTTCAGTTTATGTTAACTGTTATCGTATTTTTTTATCACGACACAGTCTCTTAAATTCTTTATTATATTATTATTTTGCGAAGAAGGTTCTTGTGACAGATTGTTTTTTTTTTTATGTGTATATTATATCTTTAATCTTAAAATAATAGTAATTAATTATTATTTTTTTCATCAGTTTTTAACGATTTTTTTTACCATCATCTTATTCCTTTGACTCTTTTTTATATTTGACTATTTATTTATCGTTAAAACATGTTATGGTTGTGGAGTCATACTAAGAATCCCACTCGAAGGAGACTCGAAAATGACAATCGGAACGTTTGGGTATCAGTTGTCTCAATCATTAAATCATTGCAAAATCATCCTTCAACTTGTTCGATATCGTTCCATCTGACAGATAAAGATCAATGATTATTATTTAAATTAATTTTAAAGTACAAATTTTTAAAATTAATCATTTAAATTAATTTTAAAACAATAATTTAAACACATTTACCATGTATTTTTTTAAACTGACGCCCTCATTATACTCACTTGAACGCTACTGTAACGAAAGGATATTTGCACAATAAAGAATTTCTAAGAAATAAAAAAAAACATTTGCGTAAAAGTTAATCAACGGATTAGTTAGGTACCCGCACGATGCACGAGAGAACGGCGTAATGTATGCGAGCGAGAGATGCTCTAATGCCGGAATCCCTTTGCTTTTTCGCCGGTCATTGCCCGGACACGCAATTCCCTCTTTCGCGCCGCGTTATAAACGAGTCGTGTGCCGCACAACACCCTCTTTATTTTTTTCCTGCGTTTTCCACCCTCTTTTGCTATCCGGGAGAGATGCACGGTGACTGTGCACTTAATTGCACAACGAAAATCTTTTGCGGCCACTTTTCCCGATTGGGTGAAGTGCGATTCCATTAATTCTGCGTTTTTTCCGAAAATTGTTAAACATACGATTAGTTGCGAGCATTGATGTTGTTGTTATTATATGAGACGTGAGAAGTCTATAATTTGACACACGCAAGTATTTGTGCGTGCATGCGTGCGTGCATGCGTGCGTGCATGCGTGCGTGTTCGGGGCGATGAAATATAGAAGTTTCGCGCAAGACGGTTGAGAACCGCTATAACCGAGTTATAGTCCGCCCCCTCCCACCAAGAGCCAGAAGGAGGATGCGCGCGAACCCTCTTTCCTCAAGAGAGGGTACGCGTCCTGCAACAAGCGTGTCCCGTGTTCTCACACTCTCTCTCGGGGAAACCCCCCCCGCGTTCATGTCGTCATGACTACCGATAACTCCCGCGAGAACGAAGTCTATTTTTACGAAGTCTGCGCCGTTACTTTTGCGAGCGCGCTAATAAGATCTGATTAGCGTCCTTTTCATCTCGTCCGCCCAAAGTGGGCGGGATCCAAGTCAAAACACACGTGTTTATAAATTGCTCATTCACGAGAAGACAAGCAGACGCGCCGAAATATAAATCGAAGTATGTGCGCGCGGGGCGATTGATAAGTATCCGAAACGACGCGTAGATAGCGACAGTGGCGTCGCATTGACTTGTTCTTGACAAGTTTTTTATATTTCGAAAAAACAAAACGTCAACTCATTATCGCACGTACTAGAATATTTGTGCGACAGCTCAGCGTCAGTGGACGCTCTCGGTGATTTTTCACAACGCCGGCTCGCACTTTCGACTTCGGCGAAAATTCTACGAGTTGGGTCTCGAATTCGCCAGATATGGCTTCGCGCGATTTTCGTTTATTTCCGAAAAGATGACTCGGTAAAAAATGTTCGAGCAACAATGAAAGAGTCGTCGAGGCCACAGTTTGGCGAGCGCAAACCGTGCGATAACGAGACGACATTTGAGTCGATTTTTTTCTGAAGAATAAAATTTGTCGCGTCGTTTCGGACACTTATCAATCGTCCCGCGTGCAACGAAACGACGCTCGCGCGAGAGAAAACGTGACAATAAAGCGCAATATAGACGTCAAACGCACAGTAATTCAATGTACGTACGAGCTTGTTATTGTATACAAACGTCATTAAAGTCCTCCTGACGGAATAATCACCACCGACAATCTCCGTGTAACAAAAGTGCCAAAAATTTCACACATATCTTCTCTCTCTTTCTTTCTCCCTCGTCTCGTTTGGTCGCCGTGCGTGCGCGTGTGTGTGTTAGCTTTGTTTTTCTTTCTCCTTCCTCTCGTCGCTTCTCTCCTTCGGGCTTCCACTTCGGGAGGACGTTCGTCGCACAACTCATTTTTTCGTATATAGCTCCGCGTCCGCCGCCGGCGCCACGTGGGTTATGTTTTATGAATGAGCGCGCGCGCCTTACACCTACGCGCCATTACGGCGCACGTGCACGCGCGCGCCCGCGAGAGAAAACGAGCTAAATTTACCTGCGCGCCAGTCGCGATGCAACCGTCGGGGCCCAACCCTGCCATTGTGCGTCCGCCTCGTGTGGGCATCTCTCGCATACGCTAACTAGCCCACACGAGAGAGAGGTTGGGACACACAGTCGGGTGTATCCCGACTACGCGCGTCCTATAGGCGTCCGTAAGCTTCTCCACGGAGAAACTCACGACATCCACACACGTGCGCACACACACACATACACACACGCTTTCGCCGGTGGGACTTTCGCGTTCCGCGCGCGAAAGAGATATTAAGAATCGTTTCTCTCTTTTCTTTAAGAGGGCAGTTACGCACCTTTCGACACGCACCTCGCCTGACAACGCGCGGAACATATTGCGTGTTAGCATTTTCCACCGCGCCGTTTCGCCGCGCGCGTAACGCACGTCTTGATTGAGCGAGCAAAGGTTTCAAAGCATTTTTTTTTTTTTTTTTTTTTTTTTTTTTATAATTGGAATGTTTCCTCGCTCTCTCTTCGAACGAAATCTGTACGCGGCGGACGCGTGTCGGTTCGCAGAACGCGCATCATGAATTCAGACCCTGTCACGTCCAAATTGCTATAATTCTTTCGACTCACGTATATAAGCGCGCCAACTCGATCTCTCTCTCCGAAACGCTCTAACGAGCTCCGACGTTTGCTTAGGGTCGCGCTTCTGATTCGGCGGCGGTGATCCTCTCCTTCGCCGTGGTTGGTGTCCCTTCGCTTCAAAAAGCCGGAAGACAGGAGGATTTCCGTTTGTCTCAACGACGCGTACTATAGTTACACATTTATCTGCTCTTTGTTTCTTCGTACGTGAAAAAAAAAAGTCATTTCAAGAGCAACATATATATGTGTGTGTATATTCTTATTTGGCTTATTTGTTGTTTGCTTAATTTCGAACTTTATGTATTTTTAAATATTACTCATATAATTGACCTTTCGTGGACGGATCTAAAAAAATGACGACTAGTTGGACAGACTGGGTCTGTGAGACCCACGCGACTTTAAAATCGCCAATGTCTCCGCGAAAAATCAATTGTTGTTCGATTTTGTTCTGTCGAATCGAAAGTTTAGACAATTCGGCGTCGATCAAAAACTTCGAAAAAACTTTCAGTATTTTTGAAGATGTAAGCGTTTAAAAAACAAAACCCAAGTTTTAGAGACGCCGATACGCAATTTTTTGGCGGGTCTGGGAGACCTCCCGCGAAGGGTTAAATATTACTTATATATAATCAGCATCTCTGAAAATATTATTTCATACACATCTATATAATATTACTTTTTAAAAACTGTAACTATACTTTTTAAATTAAAATGATTAAAAAGTCATCAAATCAGCAAAGAGTCAATGTGAGTCAATGCGCGTAGATGTTCGCGAAATATATTTTTTATTTATTTTAACGTGTACATTAATATACGTAATAATTCGAACTGGATTCAATTCGAAAATTCTAGACAAAAAATCTAAAATGGTTTGGTTTGCATATCATATATATTCAATTTACCTTTTCTCTCCGTGGAAATAAAAAAATCCATTGCGAAAAAGACAGGAGTTGGACCCGAATCTCCCGCATTCTCCCGTATTGAACAAAATAAATTCTGTGTCCTCTCAAATTGTATTTGTCGCTGCTGTGTCGTGTGTAAAAATATGCAATGTCACGATATTGCGCGACTGTCCGTGTCTGAGCTCTTAAAAAAAAAAAAATTAAGAAACTATAAAAGAAATCTAAAGTAAAATCTGTCATCGACACGGTCACTTAATTGCGGTCTCGACGTGATTGCTGGTCGCGCGTTTCTGTGACACGTACACGTATATATGTATATATATATCCGACACGTCTCTGTTCTCGCGCGAAACGCGTTGATACGGTTCGTATGATGTGGCATTTCCGCGTGGTATTTGATGTGGACGCACTGCGAAATAGATATTCTAAAAGAGGGATACGAGCACGCGCAAGTGAGGGAAATATTGATTTTGCGATTCGTGTCACAAACCTCGTCTTTCTTCTCGCCTGACCGAAAAACCTTTGCCCGATCACAAACATGTGAAAGATAAATAAATATTTTTGTTTTCCATTCTAAATGTCAGGGACATTGTTTCTTTTTCACGGTTAAAGTCGATGCGGCGTATTTTTGGATGATAAACGACGCGTTTACGTCGCCGACATTTTTCAAACTTTCGACTAAAAGTCAATTTTCGATTATATCAACGTCATTTGCAGTTCTCGTATTTCTTTTTTTCAGTTCCGAGAGTTTACAATAAAAAAACAAAAGAATAAATATTACAAATAATAAATATTATCAATATAAAGACAATCTGATATTTCAAACAAGTATCTGATATTTCAAACAAAATAAAAAAGGAAAAACGAGTTTGAATTACAATTCGGTTTTTCGTTCGGCTTTTAGACGTACGCACCAAAGGCGCGAGAGAAATTTGATCGTTCTTTTGCGACGAGCGGCGCAAGGGGATGATCCAGACGTTAATGGAAGGTGAGCACGTTGCGGAGTACGTTGCAAAAAGAAAATCAAAAAAAAAAAAAAAAAA
>QVNW01008403.1:0-14798 GCA_014825475.1 Pseudomyrmex flavicornis | reverse complement strand
TGTAATATCGTCAAATATATTCAATTTGTACTTAGAAAATAATTGAATAAAGCAATTTTAAGTAAACAAGAGTGACGATTCTTACAAAGGAAGCGCGTTTACGGATGTATATATTTATTAATTGAAAAACTCATATTTGAATCGATGAGAATTTAATGATCGCTGCGAGCGAAAACGTAATCGTATTATACGCGCACAAATGTACGTACAAATGTAGCTAAATTTTCCTATTGTTTACGTAAACTATACGATATTACTGCGTATTGTATGAATTATAAACGGAAACGTTATAACAGATTCATTGGGCCAATTACAAGGATAATTTTCGTGCAATTCGGACGAGCGTGCGCATGTTTCGGACGTATATTTAATTTTAATCTCTCCAAAACAAACAAGTATTGTAGAAATATTATCTAAATACTATCTGAACAGTTCGGATGCATATTATCTTTTTTTTTTTCTCGATAGTCTTGTTAGAGGTAACGATGTTTTTCATCCGGTTCCTCCTCCCTTTTTTTTTATCGCAATATGATAGCGTGCAGCTATTCACCAGGGAACCACCGCGCTCAAATTTCGATATCTCGAGCGAGTAGCAACAAGACAAAACCGGGGTTTTTCGTGCATCTTGATACTTGACTATATAGCAACGTTAGTTTTTCACATCATAAGTGTGTCGGTATAATGCGTTAGTAATGCGGATTTATTCGCGATCTCTCATCGCGAAAAACTCAAGATGGCAAAGTGACTCGTTGTTGATTCGCGCGAAAAAACGCCGACTTTAACGTCGCGAACGTTCAACAAACGCGTACATATATTTGTACGAGAAACGAAGATGGCATAAAACGGGCGCGCAACAAGCTGCGCCAGAAAGTCAGAGGGCGGGGGAGAGAGGGAAGAAGACTGAGAAAACGGGTAATGGAATACGCGCGAGAGAAACGTGGGATCCGACTTTCCGCGGCGCGGGAGAGCAAACCCGCGTATCACAGCGAATTTGAATCATCGTATCGGAAGTCCCGTTTCTTTTGTCGTTTTCTTTTCCCTTCCAGTCGGTCTCCTTCTTCTTCGTCGTCGCATTATTTCTTTTTGCCTACTTAACTGGGGTAGCCTCCACCCCACACTGTCTGAGTTGGTGACGACTTCCGTCTGTACGAGCCGCCGTTCCTCGTCTCTCGCGCCGCCCGCCGTCGCCCCCGGGAAGAGCGGCGCGGGTAAGGCTCGACAACTTTTCGCTTCAGCATTGCAAATTGTTTGGCACGAGCTCGCCGCGCCGGCAGAGCTACTTATCTAAAGGAAAGCACCCACACGTAAAGGGGCGCGGGCGTGTAGCGACATTCGCGGCGTCGCATTTCAATTTACCCTTTTCTCTCTGTAACGCGGACTCTCACGCGCAGTCTCGACGGCAACGCGCTGTATTTTTATCCCGCGCTCGAGACTCGAATCGCTCTCAAACTGTTCCACGCCACTTTTCATGCATTTTTCATATTCGCTCTGGTTTTTTTTTTTGTTTTTTTTTCTTAACCTCGATGTTGAAATCCCGTAAATGATATATCTTTGATATTGATACACGAAGATACGGGATCTTAACCTATTTTTGTCGACACATTTTTGATGTCGTCGGAGCACTTTTCCATCAATCAGACTGTTTTTTATCGACTAATATATCACCAGATACGAGATGAAAACCGAGTTTAGAAATTTAATTCTCGGTTCGTTCAGAGCTCGCATCTCGCGAACAAGCACGTTTGAACGATATTCCGATTCCGTCGAAAATATATAATGACACGGTCGCGAGATTATCGAGCGTGTGTTTTTACTTTATACCTCGCAGTATATGAATATAAATTCGCGAGGGAGGGAGAGAGACGTTCATTCTTGCGGCCTCTCGCGACAAGGCACGACTCACAGGCCCCACCGCGAAATCGCGGCACGGTTTATTAGGTAACTTTTAATTAACGAGACCCAATAGTTGCGAAAGCTTCCCGGGAGGAAGCGAACGAACGGACGGACGTGCCGGCAAAAAGCTGGCTCCCGGGCCGGGGCGTGCGTGGGACGTGGTTTCACTATTAATCAGACGTCTTTCCAACTACCCTCGACCGACGTTTACACGGTCCTCTCCTGAGTTACGAACAATTTTAATCGATGGAGTTGAGCTTAATTTTTGGTCCAATTAGTTCGCGCGAACCGAATCTCCTCCTCAGCTAGGATGGTGATGGACCGAGAAAGAGAGTCAATATATATATATCGTATATATATATACATATATATATATATATTACATATATATATATATATATATATATTATATACATATATATATATATATTACATATATATATATATATATATATTACAGCCCGATTTAATAACTTCTATATTACATTTATCGGCAAATGCCATCGATAATTGGAAGCTTTGGAGCTTGAAATATCGTGTCGGAACATTATGGCGATTTAGATATACGCATTACGCGAGTTCGACGTAAAGCGTATTTAATTATAATATCGCAGAGAGATCGGAGCTTCTGGCGGTGAAACAAAAAAAAAAAAAACACGACGAAATTATAATACAATTTATAACACAGAGATATTCTCTCTTAAACATATATGTACGTATTTTGCACTGCGCGTGCGTGTATAAGGTTTCTTCGTTTCGTTTGCGCATTGACACACAGACCGAACGGCACAGATCGAACGTTATTAAGTTGCGACTACGTACGCTCGAAATGTGGAAAATACATTTCACATGTCAAATTGCGGCGGACACTCACCTTTATGCGGCGAGCGCGTTTGGCGTCCGGCATCGGCCGAGAGAGAGGGTTTTCAAGAGACGCGGGGAAGTGAAAATAGTCCCGTCGACCGCGTCGTCCTCTATCATACATATTTAACTACGTCGGATATTTTTTTTTTTTTTTTTTTTTTTTTTTTTTTTTTTTTTTTTTTTCATTTTTACCCGTCCGCTTTCTATCTGCTGTCGCTGCTGTCGGGAATCTCTTCGCGGTAGCTTCGTACGCCGAGGTATACGTTCGGAGGTTCATAATTTAGCGACACGCTGGCCGGCAGAACCGATAAGATCGGCCGCCGACGAAAGGTTCGAAATTTATTCCCGTGGGGATGAAATTTCGCGGCGTAACGAACTCTGTCGCTTTATCGGCACGAAGATGACGATAAATCGCGCGCCGCGAGCCACCGAGCGATCGATGGACCCATCCCCATCCGCCCGCTTTCCAAACCCGAATGACCGACAACGTCCGTTCCGACATTCCGATTCCTGTCTCTCTGTCGAAATAGAAGAGCTTTCTCCTCCCCCTCCCCCCCATTTCGAGAGATAACGGTTTTCAGGCCACGCCTGATTTCACACGCTAAATATACTGAAAACCCGCGTGAACGGATAATGAATTAACAGGAAGCGAGAATCTTTTTTCTTTCTTAAACAAAACAAAAAAAAAAAAAAAAGAGATAAGTATCGTTTTTTTTTTCGAATTTGTATCATTCGACGAAGCTTAATTTGTCCCACGCCTCTTGAATTATTAATATCGCGCACACTCCGCACACGTGCGCGACGGTGTATCTCGATGAAAACTAGAGAAATTATCTCGGATTAATTAACAAACACGTGGATTATCGCCGATCGGTCGCATGAACCCGGTATATAATATTTACCAGATTCTCTTGCACGTTTAAAACATTGCGATGTAATCAATAATTATTTGATTGATTAATTATTACTTCATGAATGAAAAATTTAATCAATTAGCGCGCTCGGCATAAACGTTAGATTTTTCAAAACAATCTGCTTGTACATACATGTGTTTCAGCAAAAAATAATTTTTAGTTGTTTATTCCCTTGTTTTCTTTTTGTTGTTTATTCTTTTGTTTTCTTTTGCACACACACACACACACACACGTATGATTAATTACTTACGCATATGGAATAAAAAAACAAAAAAATCAACGCGACATACCGATTTCACATTTCCCTTTCGAATTTTTCTCGATAATGTGTAAAGGTCAATAGTTCGAAGACGATTCGAGCACGCGAGTAAAGGATCATTAGTCCCGAAGAGGCCACAGGAGGCTCTGCATCGCCCACACATTCTACCGAGATGTATTTTTAAATAAACCTCGGCAAATGTCCGCGCGCGCGTCCATTCCAGGATCGATCGATCGATCGATCGGCATTTGAGGCGCGCATCACTTAACGACCGTGAGAAACATGCGAAAGGTATGTACGTACGTACGTATACGTACGTACTATCCAATTAGGGGATAGCGTGCGGCGGAATATTCTCTTTGATCGGATAATTGCACGGTGTGTATATCGTAAGGTCTTCACGATGTTTCTCATAAATCACACGCGTTTCTATCCCCGTCCCCGAGAAATCCGATCGCGAGACCACCGCGAAGACGACTCGGATTACGATCGATGACGAACGGTTCTCTCTTGTACCATTGTCATGTTCAGCGGCAATCGCGCCACGCACGTGCGCGCGCGTACCCCGTCGCAGGTGTCCCGTAATTTGGCGATCAACCGTATCGCGACACACACACGTACGTACGTACGTACAAGCGAGCGAGGTTCATTCCGTTTATCTTATGGACTGTATACGCCGTCCGTTTAGCTGACCTTTAATCGGCGATTACGCTCGACGTTACATCGTTTAAGCCATAGGTGGTATAAACGCGCGCGCGCGGACATGTCGCGCGTTGCGTTTACCGCGCGATGGCGGTGTGTAGAACTGCCATCCAAACTGTGTCTCTCTTCCGAAAGCGGATTGTTGACAAAATCGATCGATCGGTCAGATCGATTCATTCGCGAGAGAAACTCTCTTCGAACTGAATTTTTTTCCCTCCCTGTCTTTCTCTGCTATTTAAAAAAAAAAAAATATTCTTTTTTAATACGCAATTTTTTTTTTTTTTTTTTCTTAATCACATTTCGCAGCGAGGAGAAGTACGCGAATCCAATATATCTCCTGGCAAAAAAATAAATTCGGACGTAGCGTGCATTTCTCGGTGAATTTATTTATTTACTCGCGCTTCTGGATACAAGTCACGCAGAGTTCTTTACATTCGCTCTCTCGAACTTTCGCTTCGAATTTTGCAGCGAAGTTGGACTTCTTTTCCGTCATCGCTGCTCCCGGTGCATTATAAAGGTTTCAGGAATAAACGGCATTGAATTTCACGGCGAGTTAGCGAAAGGGAGTTCCTTTTTTTCTCTTCTTCCTCCCCCCTCCCCCCTATCTCTCTCTCTCTCTCTCTCCTGTATGCCTACCTATGCATCGTCGTCGTCGCAGCGGGAAGAAGTGTAGTTCCTCGCAGGTCGGGACTTCGCCCGCGGCCCTTATTCGCGAAACGGAGCGAAAGCACGGCGAAAGTCGAAGCTACTCCCACCACGCTAATTAAAGAACGTTATAAGCAGCGGAGCGCGCGATATTCTCGCGGGGCGTATAATAATAATACGAAGTTTCCTGCCAACAGTCGGCCGGGCAAAATCTATCGCGCGCTCTTTTACAAGCGGCGCAACGCACGCGTCTAATTAAATTTCTGGCTGCGTGCGCACGGAAGGAAACGTGACGCACGTCGAGCATATTTGCGCGCGCGCAAGCAAGACGCACGTCACGCGCATATAATGCATAGTGCGACGAAACTTTCGTCTACGCACCGAATATCACATCTTATTCCCGTCTCTCATATTCGTCGTTATCGCGAACAAGAACATTTGTAGAAGTGCGAACTTGAATAAATTTCAAGTTGCGGCGGCACGAAAATTGAAATCCGTCGCTCGGAGAATCTTCCGTTCTCGTGTTACATTACATACATATATATATATATATATATATGCGCTTTTCACTTGCGCGCGTCAACGCCGATATTGCGAGAATATTTTAAATATTGATAAGTACGGTTTGAATTACGAGTGTTTTACATTTCTGTTCATTAAATTAATTAATTATGAATATATATATATTGTATCCGTGTCCGTTCGCGAATTGTGTTCGCCGTGTCCGCGAATCACGGAAGAGTCACATCACCACCAGGGGGAGGGGAAGAGGGGGAGAGGTGTAGTAGGAGGTGACCAGCCGTTGAAATTTCCACGATAAATTAAATTAATCATTTTACTAGATTGACGGCCAGCCGACGCCATCCATTTGCCTTCAGAATCGCGAACGTCGCTGCTGTAACACTGTCCTGACAAACAGGGATAAATCAATCCATCGGATGCGGCGCGCGCGATCAACGTCAGTTTATTGCCGATGACACATTGAAACGTCTCGCCGACTTAACCGTACTCATTTGGCAAATTAAACGTTTATTCTCTTCCTCTCTCTCCGTCGTATTTCGTTTATTCCGTCGCGCGCACGCGCGCGTTTAAGATTTAATTCTCGATGCGTTTCCGACGCAGAGTTTCGGACGTTAAGGGGTTGAACGTCTCGTCTGGCTGAATTATGGAAAACTTGGTCGATTTGTTTTCTAACGCGAGGTAAGTCGGGAGCGCAGAACATTTCGGGACGATTTTTGCGTCGTCGTATCACTCGGGAGAGCGAGAAACTCCATGAATTTTGCACGCGCGTTTCGTCAAAATGACGTACGACCGCATATGCGCGCCGCGCGATCTAAATCGAATTCTCGCCACCCCCCGAGAACTCTCGCGTCTACTCCCGAGCTGGAAATTCAACATCCGACCGGAGAGGCTTCTCGCCGCGCTCTCTCTCTCTCTCTCTCTCTTTCTCCTCCCTCGTTGGAGGATCCGAGAAAATCGGTCGTATCGACAAGTCCCGGCTTAACGAACGTCAAGTACGTTAGTTCCGCGATACGCTCTGGGAGATTCTAAGTGAATGATACGTTACACGGGAAACATATATATATTCCCGATTCGCGCGCAGGTCCTCGTTTTTCTTCCCCGATGCGTTACTACCATCAATAAAAGTCCGCTGAGAAATCCACCTTGATGCCAGATCACGTATTGACCCGGAACCGAAGATTCTGGCGGCTTTAACGGGGGTCGTATCTCCACCACTCGCCCGTTTCTCGAAGGTTAACTGCTAGATCGTAAGATACCGGTATTGCGCGGTATTGCGGATTTTGGTTCCCGCGGCGTCATCTATTAGCTATTGTTGGTAAACAATGTGGGGTTATATATTGGAGGCGTCGTCGTGCTATCACGTGAAACCAATTTTGAAATTGAGAGTTTACGGGTTATCTTGGAGAGAAATTACCCTTTTCACTTTGCAAATGGAAAGCGCGACAAAGAAGATATAAGCGCCGTGCGTAAACACAAAACGTCACAATTCGTTTGAATTTAGTTGAAGGAGTTTTTACCAAAAGTTTTTAAGGTGATTGTTTTTCGGAAAATACGCATCAAAGCATAAAATTCGCAAAATACAACTGGCAACCAAGAGTAACGTGGAATGTCATTTTAATTAACGCTCGAAATGTCCGTGCAACACTCGAAATTGCTCACTTGGATATACATGACGTGTACAAGCGGCAGCGGCGGCAACGGCAGCGGCTGCGGCGGTTGCGCGATTGGCGAATAACTCGGCTACTTGAAACTCAAATTTTTACCCGATTCCGAATTTTTGCAAACCAGATTGTAACCGTACACCGCATTTGTGTTAACGCATTCTGAAATTGCACGGGCGACAATTGCACACAGTTTTATTTAAACATTTCGGTTTAACAAAGAGCATTTCATACGAGTATTTCGCTTTGATCATTCGATACAATAAAATCGCGCGCGCGGGGAGCAGAAGTGCGGTCGAAAATCGCTCGCCGAAACGAGGGAGGGTCCGTGCACGAGTGCTCTAAGGATGCGTTTCGAAAATGCAGTTTCACTCTTCGCTACGTTTCATGTGGCGCTTCTATTTTTTTTTTTCCCCACTATTTTCGAATGTCGTGATACACAAATAGTGACATTTCTATTTTTTTCGTCCGCTGATACGCAGATTGTTTCGGCGAACTTTTATGCATTCGGTTTTTTTTTTGTTTTTTTTTTTATATATAGCTTATTTCGAGTCGCGCACAAATATTTTGGAAAAAAATATATATTCGCTTCGCCCACACACGTATTTGGTTTTCAACGTTACGTTATATATACACTTTGTTAATTACGAGGGGAAGAACACGTTAATTACGGGAGAAAAAACAGATGCTTGTCAGAGCTTATTAAATATTTTTAACCCTCGCAGTCTTTCTTACGTAGTACATAAAGAGTCTTCGACTCTATTCTGTCTGTTAATAGTTAAGGTCGGCACGTTTGATTAATTTCCGCCAATTAGTAGAGCGCGAGTTTGTAAATGCCGGGCCGCTCTTTAGGGCCAGCCCGACAGAGCTGGTTTTTTTTCTCTGTCTTTCTCTCTTTTTTCAGCTTTGCGGTTTTTATGCTCTACGTCCCTTTTAGCACCTTTTGTGTGTGTGTGTGTGTGTGTGTGTTTGTGCGTGCGCGCTCCGTGCACCTGACCTTCCCTTTAATGTCGTTTCATCGATAGTGTCTTCGACCTTGGTTTCTGAAACGCCGCGGGCGAGCGGGAACGGATGGTTTCTCTTCAGCAGCGTATGCGCGGATAACGATCGATAATCGTACGATCCAGCGAGGTGATAATTATTATCCGCATGCATGGAAAAAGACTCGCGTCTCGCGCGACACTTTGTTGTCACCCGCAGCGCGCGCGCGGTTAAAGCGGATAACGCGCAACGCGATATCCGCGCTCGTATGTAATTTTAAAGACGAGGGAATCCGCCGTCTATCCACCGTCGATCATTTACCCGCGCGTTAACGAGCGGCAGTTTATTCGATACTCGAATCCCGCTCTCTCTCTCTCTCTCTCTCTCTCTCTCTCTGTAGAATTAAACAGATATTTCTCGAAAAAAAAACAAAAAATTTGCGAGAGGATGCCGCGCGTTCGATGCTATAATTCGCTCGAAGGGGGAGGGAGGGTTAACAAACCGCAGAGAAAGAAATTCCGGGAACTGGCCGGACCTGTTTTCATTCAGAATAGATGACACGCGAAGAACTAGTTTGCGGACGTGGAAAATGAGAGAAACAGAGAGAGAGAGAGAGAGAGAGAGCTGAGTTATGCGGCATTGAACGTCCTTCGCGGAAAGTGAGCATTCCCGCGTGTCGCCTCAAGGCACGCCGAGCTACCGAGTTAATCGAGATGTGCGATAGGAACGTTGAATTAATCGAATGGCGAGGAAAACTGCAACTTGCGTCGACATATATCGGAGACACACACGATTACCGACCCGCGATTTTTGCGTGCGCGCGTCACGCAAAAAAAAAACGACAACAGCTTCGAAATTCTTCTCACCGCTCGAGCACACACGCGCCTCTCATCTCTTCCAGATGTTTGCTCGCGCAAAGTTCACTCGTTTATAATCTAGCTAATTTTCGCGCACAAACACGAGATACTATTTAGTTAAACGTATCTAATTCCGCTTCCACGGAACGGAATATACAATAGTTTGCGTTACGTTGAACAACATCCGTTAATTAACGTTTGATTGTGATAATGTGTGCCACGCGCGGTGTTTGCTTCACAAATAAGCCCCATTATTTGTCATTTAAGCCACTCTATCGCTTTTACATTTACGTGTTTGCTCGTATATATATATATATATATATATCGCTGATGTGCGAGCGAAGTGACGCTTATTTTCGTCAACTGAAAGAGTGACGGAGTAGCTTTCAATATGGATTACAAGTAAAAAAAATCATACCTATGTATTGCCTATCTTTCTTCTGTCTGAAAAAAAAAAAAGAAAAAAGAAAAATTTATTAACAGAACAGCTTATGTAATTCGTCCCAAGGAAACCATCTTCGCCTCTACGGTTCTCCTCATATATTAATTATAAATCGCAGAGATCTATTTTCTTAATGAATCCAACATGGTTCTGTGTACACACGCGGAATATTATTGAATAATTTTAATAATTTTATTGAGATAGAGAGAGATGAGAGGGAGATGTACTTTATATCGACGAGACGATCGATATCAAACTTAGTAGTTTCTCATTATATCAGCTGCACACGAGAGGGACCCTCCTTTCCCCATTCGCCCGCGCGCTCCGAATTGTGAATCGGATCGTCCCGTGCGACATGACAGTCTTTCAAGAATAGGAAGACCAATAGATACTTTATCAACAAGATGACAAGTACCGCGCGGCGCGGCGCGCACATCGGTGCGTTTCATAAATATTGTTATTGGCGCGCAGAAATCCGTGTGTCACACGCAGGAGTCATACGTTTTACCCTCCGCACAGAGCAGCCACTCCTTCCGCAGCGGGAAATCTTTCTCTCTTTCGCTCTTATTCGTTCCTCTGTTCTCCGAAGCGCGCCCCGTTCGTTCGTGCGAAAAACCACCCGCTCCCTCTCTTTATTTCGCGCGCGTCCCACTTTCTTTTCTCTCTTTCTTCCCTCCCCCCCCCGAGCTCTTTCTGCCATCCCCGCTTCTGGTTGTCCCGCTTTTGCGAGCACCTTTTCTCTTTCTTCCCCTCTTCCCTGCTTCGCCGCCGCCGCCGCCGCTCTTCTCCATTCTTCTCCATTCTCTTGTTCCGCTCTTTTTCGCGCGGTGGAAATCGTTTGTCCCTACGGCGGACGTGCGGCCATTCGTCGAGGACGATCGAACGAAAAAGGGGGCGTAAACGGTATTTCTCGCGGACGGCACGGACATCGGCGTCAGCGGTAAATTCTGGACGAGCGAACCGTGGCGAGAAGTTCGCGAAGTGCAGCAGCAACGCCTCTCGAGCTTCTCTTCCTCTCTCTCTCTCTCTCTCGTCGACCGGATCATAGGATAAAACCACACTGTTAAAAGCCGGGGCTGTACGTAAGGGTCAGACGTTAGATTCGTGCGCGTTGCGACCAGCACGTTGCGCCGCGAGTTTTCATCTTCTCAGCCAATTTGAAGCTGATTTTTCCTTAACGACGGCTTGGCTCGCCGCCATCTTTTCCGCGCGCAGTTCCAGTTCAAGTTTCTTCTCGTTAATTCCGCAACACACGACATTTCCAACACGCGAAAAAACGACGTGATTTTTGGTTCCAAAAAAGACTGACCGTGTTATTTTTTTAACAATCAACGAGATCAATCGAAAAGATCGCGTTCTTCTTCTTTTTCTTCTCGAAGAGATACAAATAAATCGAGATATCGATAAATTTATGCCCGAGCGGCGGGCGGCGAGCCGCTTAATCATCCCCGGCTAACGATATTATAACGTTGTCTAACGGCTGAAGTTTACTGCGAGAAATTAATATTGCCCCTAGATGTATCTCAAGTCATTGATAAAAAAGAGGTATCGGGAAATTAATCAATCTTCTCTCGCAAAAGTTTTGCGAACTTTTCCTCTCCTTGCCGTAACTTCTCTCTTAATAAGATTCGTTCGATAAGCCGCTTTTTATGGATAGATTGATCGAAACAAGATGAAAGCCTCCTCCCCATTTCCCTCGGGGTATGTAATAATTCTTGAAATTTCAATGAACTTCAATCATCTCTCCGCGCGCGACCGCAATCGATCCGAATATTTATTAATAAACAACACACGCGCGTAACTTTATATTACTTTGTATGTACGCTCTCTCTCTTTCTCTGTCTTTGTTTTTTCTCCGAGAATAAATATAAATGTTAACAAATATGTTACACATGTTTTTCACACGACTCAAGAGTGTTATTCAATTACGACGTTTGCGGCTTGCGCAAGTGTCATTCTTCTAACAGTAAGCTTCGTTAGATTCTCTTCACTCTACAGGTAGACGGGCGAGTTATAAATCACCGCGACTTTCTGCATCGTAGTTCTGTCATGCGAAACGATATGTATGTATATCGCGGCGGGTTATGTGCGCCGCGTCATAACGCGGATACGCGCGCAAATAACGAGGCGTGCGCGTCACACATCGAGAGATAGAGATGTGTATACATGTATAGATATACGTGCGTAAATCATATTTTATTCTAGTGTTATATATACATATGTATATATATAGGGTTGTATGCGGATGTGCGCAAACATCGACCGCGAGTGAAAGCTTTCGATGCGATGTTTGTCGTCAAAGACGAGCTGTTTTCAACGAGAAGGCGATTCGCGTGTACGTGACGCGACAAAAGCTTCTGGATTTCCCGAGCTTCCCGGCCTGAGGAGGGAAAATATCGCGGGAAATCGCGCAAAACCCGCCCCCGTACGGATCGTTTCCACAAGCCGTCGTCGCGTCATTGTGTGTTCGCGCTCGCATCTCGAATCGACATGATATCATGAAATTTTTCGCTTCGTTAACGAGCTTTTCGGGTAACATCCCCCGCTTAATGGGCGCAATGAACGTTGTTTGCATTTTCGAACGAACGGGAAAGAAGAACGAAAGGGAAGAAAATTGGTATTTGCAAAACGATATACTCATCTCTCGCCGTGAAACCGCGCGCGCAATCTTGACATTTCGGGGCTGAAAAGTTTTGCCCGCCGGCGACGATGTTTTACAAATTTATATATATCAAAATGACGCGCGCGCGCGCGCGCACGCACGCACGGGGCCATTTCCCTCTCGTAAATATTTGCCAAGTATCTTTCTCGAGCGAGAGATGAAAATAAATTGCGCGTGACGCGGGGAAACGTGCGTCGTCGGGATGGATTCTTCCCTTTGATCATTCTGGACTTGCGCCACGTAATTGGCGCTATATCGCGCTCGGCGAGGAGGCGCGCGCATTTCGTCGCGCGGCCATTTCTTATTCATTCGACGAGGAGTTTGGCGTCTCGGAGCGCCTCCGGGAGGCGCACTTCGTGTGTGTCAATAGCCCGTGTGCATTATTCACGGTCGTCGTCTCGCCACGTTTCACGTGTGTGTTTCGCGAAAAAGCGGACGTTGCCACTTAGACATTTGCCAGCGACGGATATCTTTCCTCCCGACGAGAGACTCTGCTATACTGTATTGCGTTACACGAAACGTTTCGGAAACTGCAGCCGGAGACTGTACCAAGTATGCGTTCTGGTACAGTCTCGCTCTCTCTGTCTCTCTCTCTCTCTCTCTCTTTCTATGGCGACTGTTTAATTACAGTCGGAAGCCCGAGTAAATATTCCGCGAATGCGACTGGCCAGTTGCCTCTCGGCGAATCCCCCCGTGTGTTCGCAACGATGGTTAACTGTCGCTTCAGCCGACCGTTTATTCTCTAGCCGGACATTTATTTCCGTTCCCATATACGTCCCCGCGCTCTGTTCGCGAAAATGAATTAAGATTCGGCGACCGGCAAACGCGCGCCGCGCGCGCTTGCACGTCAAGTGTGATTAGCGGCGGGTTTTCCATTAATTTGCGGGAATAATTCATTTGCCATTTGTGGCGAATTATTTCGCGTTAACGATTTTTGTTTGTTTGTTTGTTTTCTACGAACGACAATGGCATATCGAAAAACTAATAATAATGCATCCATATTATTCGGAAACGTACGTTCGTTTGAAAATTCCATTTTTCAAACTGTTTGTGTAAATAACAAATTTATTGAAAAAATTTATTGTGTAAATTTATTTTGCGTTAAAAAACAGTTTTGACGCGGGGGACGTACGTCAACATAGATCGAGTGGCTGGTGAAGTGAATAATAAATCACCGGTCATTACCGAGCGAATCGTTCTGCAATTCATTTGCAAACGAGAGTGCTAGGAAATCGCTCGTATATCTATACAATCGAGACTCTTCAAACTGCTCGACAAACAAAAGCGACCGCGCAACTATCTCGGATTACGTGATGAAAGAAACGTCGGCAAAAATGTTCTTTTTTCGTCGCGTGTATGCGAAATGTTCAAACGAGGGTCAACGAGAAATATAATTTATGATTATTCGCCTGAGTGACAGAGTGCATACGTGCGCGATTCGTCGAACGGCGCGGCGCGCGCGACGCGTACACGCGCGCTCGCGTTCGTCCGCTTTAGGGCGGACTGAAAAATCGATATCGCGAATTCCATGCTTGTACGTTCAAAGGGAAGAAATTTCCGGAAATTGGCCGTACAAAGTCCATAGACTCGTTACCGTAATTCCGCTTTACTCGACAGGCCGGCGCGCGAGCGTGAGTGCAAAACGCGCAACATTCTCTTTCCCTCTCTCTCGTCGTATAAATTTTTTCCACTGGTCGTGACGAGATATCCGGCGGATCGGTCGACCGAGTTCACTTCGGGGTGGTCTGGCGCAGTACATATATCGATCGAGCCAGGATTCGAGAGGTTCGCGTGTCACGGGTCAGGTGTGGGTCGGAGCCTTTGGCAGAAAGGCGAGAAGGAGAGAGAAGGGCACTTTCGTTCTAGTTCTCGCATATACCGACACCTTCCGCCTCGGCCGGGGGCTCATTTCACCTCTTCCGATCTTTCCGTAACACGTCGGTGTTTACGTAAAATCACATCGTCTCACGATCGATCGGGGACATGGAGAAATCACTCCTCGGCGGGAGTCCGCGAATGCGAATCGTTTCGCGAATTGCGACTTATACGCGCGACTCTCTCTCGCTCTCTTTCTATGTTTCTTCCGATTCCGCCGCGATAAAAAGCGCCCGTAAGAAAGCCGGGAGTAACACCGTGCAATCACGAGGAAGAGTCGATATACTATAAAGCCAGACGTTATTAAACCAAGCGTGATTGGATGGCGCTTTTACGCTCGCCGAGGAGGTTCGCCGACCTCCACCAGGATACGAGCTAGCGCAGCGCGCGCGCGTATTCTGGTCGGCGCTGCTCTGATTTGATTTATTAATTTCTCATCACCGACTTTGCGTTGCAGTAGTGCCGTTTGCACGCGGCATGATACGCGATACATACAATACACATATATATATATATATATA
>QVNW01008387.1:0-13611 GCA_014825475.1 Pseudomyrmex flavicornis | reverse complement strand
AAAAAAAAAAAAAAAAAAAAAGTAGAAAATTGCTCGAAAACGCATCGCGTTTTCAACTCAAGGTTCTCATTGACGATTGTGTTGCGACTCTGTTTCGAATCGAACCGTGTATTTTTATTTTCGCGCTGTGCGGATATATAGTCATATAACTCGAAAACAATTTGCCGCACAATATATATTCAACAACAACTCTATTTAATTATCATTACAAAACGTGTGGGGCACAATAATCGCTCGTGTTTGCGAACGCGTGTGCGAAAGTATTTTCGTTATTGATCAGAAATTGGATCATTATTATTTTGCATGTAATAACACACAGTAATGTCGTATTTACATTTCGAAATAAATGAGTCATATAGCGGACAAAATGCAATGATGATGGCAAAATAATTTTGATGAATAACGGCGTAATTTTCATCGTGCATAATTGTAATTGATTACGTCTCTCTCTCTCTCTCTCTCTCTCTCTCTCTCTCTATTTCTATCTCTATCTCTCTCTTTCTCTTTCTTCGGTATATTTTCGATTAAACATCAACTGATTGTTGGCAGAAAATAGCGCGGGCGATTGCAAGAAACGACGGACGCTTCAAATCCACGCGGCGCTTTTGAAAAAACGACTTTTATTGCCAGCTCGCGCGATTTAAATCTCGCCATTCAACCTTGGCTCTTCTCTCTTATTTCTATCCTCTACATTTCCGGTGTCAAAAGGTTTGCGAGAAAAATTGAAATGTCTGATCGCTTAGAATACGCTGTCATGTGTGTGCGGAGTAAATATTTTAATATATTTTTTTCTTTTAAAAACAAGAGTAAAAGCTCAAAAAAAAAAAAACAAAAAAAAAATAAGAAAACTTTCTTCTGGTCAGATATAATCCGATCGATAGCAATTTTATTTTTCATCGTGGAACGGCGAAGGAAATGATGAAAGACCACCATCGTGACCGGCCGGTCGTAAACGCGCGGAATCGAATTAACGTCTCGACGTTTCCGATTGATTTCTGCGACGCGCGACGAACGTCCCCGATCCGCCGGAAATCACTCGCCGCTCCAGTCCGTGAAAGGAAGGAAGGGCACGTGTGCGGGAATCGAAGGAGCTTTTAACACCGCGAAACCCCATTAAGATAGCGAGAGAGTCACTTCTGGGGTCACGATTCAACGACCTTTTCACCATAAAGGTCGGAACGTGTGATCATGTGTATCCCTCACCGGCAGCGCGTATATATATGTGCTCGGATCTATCTATATCACGAATATATACAATATCTATGTACATCGCGAAGTCGATGGATCCGCGAGATCGTATACTGTGCGAGAACCGTGACTCGCCAAAGTGATCGGGTATCCCGTATGTACCTATACATTTCTTCGACGGGAAATTTTCCGTGCAAAATTTAAATCTCTTTATTATTCGTTTAATCGTTTCACTTAATTTGCGAAGAACGCACGGAATTACAATATATATATATATATAATATTATTTAACAGTTTATTAAATAAATTTCTCGTATATACGCGCGTTACAATTTATTTTACTTTTGAAACACACACGCGCGAAATATTCATTTTTATTTCTCTCTGGCAAAGAAATAACAAATGATACGTGCGCGCGTGAACTATGCACGAGCACGAGGTCGCCGAGGAATAAATTAATTAAAGCTGCACGCGAGAGAGAGAGGAAAATCTCCGCGCGCGTCTGATCCAGCAGGAAGCCGAGCGCAGAGACGTGTCCCGTTTTGAACTTTAGCCTCCTTAATTCGCGCACCTGGCGCTGCGCGATTTCGCATATCGCGGCTTTACGGGACGACAAAGTTGCCTTTCCTCGCAGACGACGGATATTACTCGGCTGAAAGCAAGCTTCGTATCTGTCTTCGGCGGGACGACAAGACGAACGTCTCTCGGCTCCGTTCTGAATTCGCAATGCGATAAACGCCGAGAGAAGTGCGGGGTGTGCCGGCATCCATTAATACGACCGCAATGTGTCTTCAAGTTTCTCATTAAAAGCTATGCACAACTTGGTCTCTCTCTCTCTCTCTCTCTTATTTGCCAAGTTAAACGCTATTTGTTAAATCTTTAACAAAATAAATAAATTTTTTTATGAACTATTAAAAATTTAACGTCGCGTCGATAAATATTTTTGTTGCAATAGTACGAAGTACTCCTATACTAAGTAGCGTTTCGAGCAGGAATAAGATATATATCGCATATCGATATATATCGCATATCGATATATCGATCTTGTTTTTGTTTCTAATTGCCGATTCCAGCAAAATGTTAAAATTTCTTGTATAAACACTTTTCCGTTTAAAAATTAAACGGAATATCATCCGGACTCGGAGTTTTTGATGTAACAAAATAAAACAGCAATTTTCGTGGTTATTTTACGCGATATTACACTTCGAGATAAACTCTAGACGACAAATATAAACTACGTTCTATTTCGTCACTCGTCGTTCCGCGGAAAATTTAATAACACGTACGTACACGTAAATTTCGTTCGCTTAAAAATCTATTTTGCAGAAATTTATTTCACATGTATAATCAGTATTTTATTTCCACTGTAGTCCGAAACTGCTAAAAAACAAGCTTGTTTTTGCTGAAACGTAATAACTCGCTATTACTCGACCTCTGTTTTTTTTTTTTTTGTCTCTTGTTCGCGCGAAATCGTTATTTCTCGGAATTTTCGACAAAAAAACAAAAAATCCAACAACTACGTTCACACAACCGGCGTGTGTCTTAATTTTGGTAGCCGACGAGATTCTGTCCGCTCGTGCATCATTTGCAAATTATTATTCCGCGGCACACAGTGACGCGTAAAGCGCGTCGGTAAAGTTCCGCAAACACACAATACCGAATGAAGAGAGACGAGGTGTGCATTGCGTCGCGACGAGCTAGGCGAACGTTGTCGGAGAGATGAGTCGAGTAAGAAAACGGAGGAGGAAGAGGAGTTGGTCGCGGAACGTGCAAGAGCGCGTACTCTCTTTCTCTCTCTCTCTCTCGTCAACGTCGGTGGATAAAGGGAGTAATTTTCGCGGGTACACAAGCTGTAATTATTAATGAAACGGATGGGAGGAAAGGGACGACGGCGTTGTACGTCGCTGTGCTTAGACCGACTTCCTCGTCTTCAGTAATGCGACATGAAGCTTTCCGTCGTCGTCGCCTCTCACAAGACCCGCGTTTATAAGGGTCCCATTTTTCATTTCACGTGTGTCCGTTGGTATAATATACCACCGGGGTTGCTCCATCGCGCTCGCTTAAGAGCGGGTCGTCGCGTCGCAGTTTCTTCCTCTTTATTCCTGTCGTCGTCGTCGTCGTCGTCGTTTCTTATTTTAATCCGCACACCCGCGAAAATACTCGCCTCGCTCGCTCTGACTCGGCGGTTTTACCGTAATTGTCTGTTTTTCCGAACACAGTGCGATCACACCGACGAGAAAGAACGTTCGCAATGTGAAGTTTCGCGATTTTCCTCTCGAGCTGCAGAATTTCAGTAACGCGATGAATCATTTCTTAGCTTCCAATTGAAAAAATTTCCAACAAATCAAGCAACTTTCAGTTTACAATTTATGTGACACACACACACGTAAACATTTTTTTTTTTAACGTAACGGCGCTTTTAACTTTTATGACGCGAGTTCCGGCTCTCTCTCTCTTTCTCTCATTCCGTCACGATTCAAATTACGTGGGGGCTAATTTCGTCGGGCGCGCGGAATATTCGCATTTGAAAATTAAATTCAGCATTTACGCGACATGTCCGACACGTTTTGACGAATGGAACTAATTCCGTAGAGTACATGAGATCGTAATTACAAGGATCACGTGCAAATCCTTGTCGTTTCTCCGAGATACACCGGCAGGATTCTCTGCAACAATCTCTTTCATCTTAGATTACTTTGCGCGCAAGATGCACACACATTCTCTCTCTCTGTTTCTCTCGTCTCATCGTTTATGACGAGCCATTTTTCATTTTCACGTCACGCAAAATACGATCTCTCGCGAGAGTCAAAGAATTATTTTTTTGTTGCCGAGTTTCTTTAAAAGATGTTTTTTTTTTGTATTACGTTTCCGATTAAGACGTTTGCAGTACGCAGAAAATGTAATTTTTTTTTGTAAAACATTTGTTTCTGCGATCGATAGTTTATTTCGTGCCGATTATTTTCGACAACACGCGGTGTATCAAAAATTGCGTTAATGGAAGCGAAGAGGGTACAGAGAGAGAGAGAGAGGCTAATGAAGACGTGGATAGACGGACACATGGATGTACGACCGACACTCGTCCTTCGCCATGAATATTCATCGAATTTGAGAGGGCGCGAACGAAGACAAAAAAGTTGGAATAATTTATCGCAACATTGCGAGCCTCTTTCGACTATAAAACAAAAACAACTAATATAAAAAAATAAACGAAAATAAATATTCACGTTGACATATGATTGTAAGCATTCAAATATAAATTCAAACAATGTAATAAGTTACAATGAAAAATAAAAAACTTTCCGAGAGGTCGTCTGTTGATTGCTTGAAAAATAAAATAAATAGAATGCGATCAAGGGGGAAAAATATTAAAAGAAGATAATCTTTGTAATACTTTGTTTTTAACTTAGACATTCCCAATGTGATTTACGAGAAATGACAAGCTCGTCGCCGCGAGCTAATGTGACTTTATGGAACTTTTTGCATAATATCCCTTTTCCGCTTGACGTTTGTATGGTTTATTTTCTCCGCGAGAGAGTTTATCCTTAAATTCAGCGTGTAAACTAAAAGAAGCACGAGTCTCTTGTACCGCGGACGTTAAGCAGATTAATGCGCACCATCTTCGCTGTCTGGAACGGTCGAGAGTCAAGGAATGGCAAAATGAGAGCGGGATGCGAGGTAATAAATACTAAGCAACTAAACGTTGCTACCGAACCGGTGGGGAGGTAGGGGTGGTGGGAAACTTGAGGCGAAAACAAATGAATGCAGTGGCTACGTGAATCCTCTTCCAGGTCACGATGATGGAAAGGGTAAAAAGAAAAAGAGAATGAATGTACGTATGAATCATTCTTTCTCTGGACGCGCTCTCTCCGTGATTTCACGCAAAAAGTTCTCTCTCGTGCCGTTCGCGCGAGCTTTTTTTTTTTTTTTTTTTTTTTCTAATTATTGAGAGATACGCGCGCAGCGCGCGGTTGTGGATTAAATTTACAAAACATAAAATTGACTTTTTTCCGCAAATAAATAAAATACGAGAAAAAAAACGCGCTATGAGAAGAAACGCGTGTGATACGACGACGATGCTCGTTGGAGCGTTAGTCGAAGGGAGGAAAGGATTACGGAAAAAACGATCTTGAGAGCGAGGGACTAAAGAGTTGGCAACGCCCTTTTCTCAGTGCGCAGCGAAGTAAATTCCAGTTTGCGCTTGCATTATCCTCTCTCTCTCTCTCTCTCTCTCTCTCTCTCTCTCTCTCTCTCTCTGCTTAGCGATAAATATTTCACCGCCCGGTGTTTCGCCGTGCGGTACACTCGCAACGGTACATTGGAAAGCCATTATTGCCCTCGGCCTCGTCCTTTCCCTCTCTCTCTCTCCCGCATCATGTCCGTCTCCCCGCGCTCGCGATTTACGCGCCGCTGCATTTCTGTCGATGCGCACGAACTGCGCCTAATCCGCGGTGAATAGCATTGCCGCCGAATTTGCTGCCTCTTTCATGATCATTAGTCGTCCGCGAAGTAGCAAATGATTGGAAGTTGTACTCGCGAATTCGCCGCGACAAACAGAGAGAGAGAGAGAGAGAGAGAGAGAGAACAAGATCGCAACAAAAGCTTCCGGTTTGCAATACTTGATGACTTTACACCAAATAAAATCGAGAAATGCGATAATTTTAGCGCATACGCGAATTTCCAAAACAAACAGATGGGTTTTTTTTTTTATTTTTTTGTTTTTTTTGTTTTTTTTTTGTTTTTTCTGTCCGTATTTTCCGTGCGGAAAATTGGAATCAGCGAAATCACATATACTCGTCGGAATTTTTGTGAATGTAAACCGACTATGTTTTGGGAGGAGGGAAAGGGGGAAAAAACTATTCTGTTTACGTTCGTTTTTATAGTGTGTTGCGGAAACAGAAACGGATGCATCAATCTCGAAATTGCACGATTTCCCGGATAATTTTGGCACACGGATATCCGGTCTCATCGTTAGACCATAATGCGCGCACAGATGCGCGCGCCAGCTCGGAAAAACCGAGAGATGTACTGGCGCTTGGAATTCCCAACCTTCTCCCGTTCTCGCTACCGCAAATAAAGTACGCCTTGTTACTCGCGAGAGACCATCACGACGCTGAATAAGTGATTATACTCCTGGCAACGGTGCCACCGCAAGAGAAAGCTGGCGCTTAACATTTTTTTACAACTTTCTCCCCGCGCAATGGTTACACGTTGTTTCTTCGACTGCAACTCTCTCCTTTTAGACACGTAAATTAATAATTCTCTTACGGTTATTATCGCTTTGTTATGTTTGTTTTTTGTGGCAAGTTTGCGTAAAACAAATCAAAAGACCAGACAAAGAAATAAATATCATCCGTATTTACCGAATCGAGTTATACACGTTGAAAGCGGAAAATTCTTTGTTTGTTCGTTGAGGATTTTGTATACGCGTTAAGGGATACAAAATCCGCGAAGGGATCTCGGATCTCCTCTCGGAGAAAAGAATAGCTCGCGCGCGTGTTTACAAAATAAACACCCTCCACGAAAAAGAAAGAGATGATGCTTAAGAATCCAGTTGCTCGCGCGCGCGCGATCTACTAGCAAGCGGCGCACACACACACGCGGCGAAAACGTTCCTTATCATTATTATCGCTTAATTACACGCGCGCGTCTCTCGCACGAGTTCGGTCGGGGCTTAAAGGGGTTGAAATTTATGCGAGCGATTCCGTCGCGATGGGTGTTTCCTCTTCGCCCCCGGAGTTGCGCGCGCGTCGCCCGCGGAGATGCAATTTTGAAGGCAATTTAACTTGAGCCACAGGAGCAAGCGTAAGCTATGGGCAAATGTTTACCCCGTGAAAATCGTTATAGTCGTTCCGGAAAGCTTCCGGATCGTGCTCTCTCACGGATGCTCTATCTCTCTTTCTCTCTCTCTCTCTCGCGGGAGAGACGCGGGAAATGTGTCTCTCATATACGTATGGCCGCCTAATCCTCCTATTCGCCGACGCTGTCCGCTTCCCTGCTTTTCACTTTGTCGGGCTAGCTCTTTTTTGTTCCGGGAAGAAGATTCTTCTTGCGCAACGTTTCTCTTGTTGCCGCAGCGCGCGATATATATATATATATATAGAACCGGGATTTTCTCGCGCGCGATATTCCGGGGACAATATATATCGACACTGTGCGACGTTCCCGTCACAGCTTTTGTCGCGAAGAAGATTCTATTTTGCTTTGGCAGCTATTGCGTTTACAGTTCCTTGAACGCTGTGAACGCGGCGGAGACAGATCCCGGAATTAAATTTGCGCGGTTAATTAGTTCTGATCGGATTTGTGTAGGGTTAAACGTGTTTAATATGCGCGTACATGTGCGCGCGCGTGTATTTATAATATGACGTCTAGATTGCCGCGTATTGTGCGGTTGCCGCTGCTGCTAAACGGAAATCAAGGAGATAAGGTTTCTCTCGGTTCTCCCGGAGAGTTCGCAGCACTCTCTAAATATCTCTCTCTCTCTCTCCTCGCACATTACTTTCAATGTTAGAAAAGACCGGCACCGATATTATTCTCCGTTTCCTCGAAAATAAGATCGTGCAATTTTTAAGCCAGTTTGCAAATGGAAAATCTAATTCCGAGTGAATAATAAATCCAGGACGAGCGCAATTAACCTTGTTTTACGCGCGAGAGAGCAATCCTACTCCGAGATCCAATGTCGTCGAGGATCTTCTTCCGACTGTGTGTGTGTGTGTGTGTGTCTCTTCCGTTCTTTTTTATTTTTTCGCTGCAATTTTTTTATATTCGTCTCATTGGCGTTTCATTCGCCGTAACATTCACTTGTTATTCGGTACAGTTACGCTCCGCCGTTGTCGCGGACGAAATATTCCCACCTTTTGTCGGAACACGTATCGGGCTACGTTAAATAATATAGAAATTCCTGAGTTTCACGAGTAATAACAGCCGAGCATTCCGACTCTGTAATATCTTTGCTCTTCCTCTCTCTCTCTCGGCATCTTCTCTCCTCTCGCACATTTTACTCGCCTTTACTGTAGTTGGCACCTCCAACAGCGTCCTTTGTCGGTGCCCTCGGTGTTCTCTCGCGCGAATACACCTACCCCCGACCTTCACTTCTGCTCGTCAAGACAAAGTCCCTCTGAAGCGGGTTTTACTGAGAGCCAGAGTCTTGCACAAAGCATGCAAAATATCGTTTTCCTTAAACACTCCGGTGTATTAAATAGTCAATAACATCGCGTTATTGCCCGCGAGTCGCGACAATAGACACGTTCCGCGCGCCGACTTCCGTCGCGTCGTGTCGCACAGTGAGGATAAAAACTCTTACGATCTCGAAAAAAAAAAAAAAAAAAAAAGAAAACTCGCGACGCGACTCTTGTACGCGCGTTCCGCAGGTCACGACGTAAACGAGATTTACGGCGCTCGCGCCGCCTTCTCGTTCGCGCCAAATATTGAACCGTCTAAAACAATAAAAACTAGATTTATGACGTACGATAAATTAAGCATTTCTCCGTGTGTACGCGCTTTACCGCATTGCGAAACTCTTGCGCATGCTCTTCCTTGGGAAATAAATCACGAGACGGAAACTTTCGCCCGTCTTATTCGCGAAACAAGGTGACAATGTTAAAAAAAAAATAAAAAAATAAAAACCATTTCCCCGGCGTTTTTCCATTGTTTGAAACTCTTTTCCGATGGAGAACTCGCGCAACATTTACAGATACGTAAACTGAACCGAGCTTTGCTGCATCCAGGTCCGGAATTCCGAAAACGGTCTCTAAACACACAGTCTCTGTGTCGTGTGACACTTTTTTTGCGCGAAATTCAACTTTGATGTCACGCAGCGTGTGTGCAGCATCGCACGGTGTGCATCGTTTTTCTTTTCTTTTGTGAATCATGCGCCGTTAAAATTCTATTCGCTCTCTTGAGAAGAGAATTCCCTTGAAGAATTATACATGTATGCGCGCGCGCGATGCCGCGTATATATATCCGCGATACAGATGGCGGATTACACGTATTGGCACTTCGTCTAGACCGCGACAGGCGGTCGATCTTCGACCCGGAAGCTTGACTTCCTCTCCACAGGATCTCCGTAGTTTGATTCTCCCTCTCTTAAAAACTTGCGATCAATCTCGCATATGTGAGATAAACATTTCGAGAGTAGAGTTGCCGCGGAAAATAAATACTCGCGCGCGCCGCGCAGTAGTTCGAGTCAGCGGATAATCGGACGACGAAATTTATCGGCGATATGTTCTACGTATCGCGAAGCTGGAAATAAATCTAATTTCCCAAGTTACGCGGTTAAATTACGCGCAAGATATTATTTTCGTCTCATTTTTTTTTTAATATCTTCAACTACTAGACCCAATAAACTATTTGCTGGACTACTCTTTTTTTCGATATCAAGATTCTTTGTTCATCAGCGTTCTATTCGCGCGCTGCGTTCTACTTTGCACAAGTCTTCCTTGCTTTTTCAACCGCGCGCGCGCACACGAACTCTCGGAACCGCGTTAGTTGCTCTTTTATGGTGCACTTTACGGTCTTCGGGAGGAGAAATTCAGTTTTAGAAGAATTCTCACGCCGGTGACTGCGAAACGCTATATCTTTCTTTTCGTCTTCTTTCTTTGCCTCGTCGATAAAGCCGAGATAGTTCGCGCCCGATATGTCGCGGAGAAGCTGGCTTCGTTACGGAAGCTCGCTGCCGTACGAAAGTAGTTCCTCGGAAAAATTCGATAATCGCATTCGTGGAATCCGCAAAAGTGCGAGCGCAATTAAAATAAAAAAAAAAAAAATTTTTTTTAATGAGAAACCGCGCGAAAACGTGATTGAAAAATACGGTGGAACATTCGTGATTTGTCTGCGAAAACACGATCTCGACAGCATCATCGACAGAATCATTCGGCGAAATTACTTAATTTTCCGATGATATTATATGAGCAATCTCGCAAAAGGATTTAATTAAAATTGGAGTCGACGATGTCCGCCGTAGCTTATTACGGAATCTGACGAGAAACTCCTGCACGTTCCTCTCTCGCAAGATCGATCAGCAGGCGGGAATTACTTTCTCTTTAATCACCGTTCCATGAACCGAGTATGAAAAAATAAAAATGCTCGCGGTCGTCTCTTTAAGTTTTTTTTTTTTTTTTTTTTTTTTTTTTTTTTGTTTCCCTTCTTTTTATCTTTTTCTCCGAAAGCGAATCTGCAGTTCGGAAGCGGTTGAGGAAGGTGCGCGACGCGCGCTTCGGAGAGTAAGTTGTCCTTGTAAAGAGCGGTCGTAAAGTGCTGAACGTCGCTTAAAGGGTCGTCGCCGGGCCGCTATTACCTCGAGAAGAGCACTTTGCGCTATTACCAATACACGAAACATGACGACGCCGACGTGAAATGATAGAGTCGAAGGGCGAAGATGGTAGCTAACCTTAACTCGGATCTCTCCGATCCCTTCCTTCCGAGACTTGTCTCTGACGAAGAGCGTCCCTTATATTTTACTCGCGATATTATATATCTTGCTTCGTGCAAAGTGCAGCCGTGCCTTTAGACAGAGAGAGAGAGAGAGAGAGAGAGAGAGAGAGAGATGGAAAAGCGAGCACCGCGCAATATTGCTTCATCGGTTAGCCAGTGCGATCTTAAAAGCATCTTTAATGCGGGCGTTTCTTCGACAGACCTTGCACCTTCCCTGTTAGCGCTCTTGCTTCGGGATATAAATCGACGGAGGATCAATATCTTCGTACACGTGGGCGAGAGGTTGTTTGACGTATGAGAGTCGCGCATCTTCAACGCGCCGGCAAATTTCCGGATGGATAGGCGCGGTACAGAGGCGGATCAATCTCACTTAAGAAACAAACGTGCATTTCATTTCGAGAGAGAGAGAGAAAAAAACGCGCATCTGCTGGGTAGATCATTCAAAAATTACCGGCTGTCATGTGTGAACGCACGTTCGACCGAATGTTAGACGCGAAGAGTTTCTCGCGATGTTGCGCTCTTATCTAGAACGCCGCGAACGGATGACAGGCGATCAATGCCTGAAACGACGCCCGCGAAGACTTCTATTATGTCGGCGAAATTGATTTGAAGATCGTGTCGTAATCCCTTTCCCGCCGCAAGAAAGAGAGAGAGAGAGACTTTCCTCGTTTTCATTAATGCGGAAACGGTCGGGTACAGATACGTAATGTTGTTGCGCGCACATTTCCCCGATGCATACAAATAGCTTTGTCTCGGCGACTATTTTTCTCACCCCCCGACGACGATCGGGGCAAATACGTGCGGGACGAAATTTCCCTTTACGATCATTTCCTTTACACCATCTAATTCCCTCCTCGTAAAAGACGTGGAAAAGACCGCGAGCCTTCTTTTCGTTCGGAATGCGCCATCGAGAGTTCGGGAAAAGCTTTCCGAGACGTTGCGAATAAAAGGAACGATCTGGCTGAGGCGAAATTGAGGCGAGATTTCAGCGCGGGATTTCGCGACGGGAAACAAATCGGTGTATGCCCCGTTGCGCGTTATCGAGGCTTCCCCACGGCGACGGTAAATTCTTTAAATCGCTCATCGCGGCAACGCGATCGTCACCGGCCGCGTTTGGGAGGAAAGGATGGGCTGCCTAGTAGCGATTGATAGATAGCGCGTCATGTCACAGCTTTTTTTTCTATACGTTTTGTGCTACTTCAAAAAAAAAAAATTAAATGTTTCTTTATTTTTGCAGAGCTTACCGCAGACACCAGCCGGCGGTGCTGGTGGCAAAGCGGGCGCGAGCGGCACCGGCTCGAGCGCTGGGATGGTCAACGGTGCCGGCGCGGATCACGAGAACATCCGGGACGGTGCTGGAATAGACACAGAGCTCGTGAGTACACACGCAATACACATTTTGTCTGTATTCTGTGCGTTTTACTGTAAATAAATCAAATGTGCGTTTAAAAAAAATGAATATTCGATTTTGGGCGGCGCGCTCCGGTGAACACCCGCGGGGGTGTTGAGAGAGAAATTCTTCAGATTGAAACGCTGAGCCTGTATTTAAAACTTGCCTCCGGAAGCGCAAAG
Source organism: Pseudomyrmex flavicornis (assembly GCA_014825475.1). NCBI lineage: Eukaryota > Metazoa > Arthropoda > Insecta > Hymenoptera > Formicidae > Pseudomyrmex > Pseudomyrmex flavicornis. Next base: position 1,422 of record QVNW01008387.1, on the reverse strand, counting down.
TTTGCGCCGCGACAGTATCCTCGGAACTTAATTCTACGAATGTTTTTAATTATTTGCGGTTAGGATAATGAGTTTCGCCGGATATAACGACTGCGCAGACACACACAGCACGACGAGGTAGAAGTAAAACGAAATCGCGCTTCCGTCGTCTTCCTTTGTCGATAACTCCGCCGCTTTCGGAAAAGTTTCCGCGCAAGTGTGCCGCCGTACGACAAAAGTTTTATCATGGCAAAAGAACCGACCGGCAAAGCGGCCATTCGAGCCGCGCTCGCGCTGCTATTGTTTACTTCGTTCTACTTCGGTTCGAGCGGGCCCCTTTATTGCCGGGTACGCGCGGGACCGCCGGTACGACGGAATAAAGAGAAGAGACGAAGGAAGGAAGGAAGAAGAAGTCGCGCAAGTCGGGGGGGGGAGGAGTGGGATGTCATGGGGGAAATCACTGTGATTACACTCTCGACCTAAGTTATCCGCGCGCGGAATACATCTGAAATTTCATTTCGAGTGCAAATACCGCGTGTAGTTTCTGCTGTTAAAAATTATGGGAATATTTTTCCGAAGTCAATGTAAAAAAAAAAAAAAAAAAAAAAAGAGTTTTGCTGGATTTTACGGCAGTGATAAAACTCCGAAGCGAGTCGATAGGTAGCGAAAATGAAACTGTGCGTGTACACATTAATTTCTCTCGCTCGATCTTTACAGAAAAAAAAAAAGAGGATACGCGCGAGAGAGAGGATTAAAGCGCGCGCTACGCTCATGCATAATATAATAAGTTAAAAGGGAAAAAGAAAGGAAGGGAGGGAGGAAAACAGCAAGATTCTCGGAAAGTATGCAATACGGGGATCTAGACCAGACCAGCGGGAGCGAGCTGGAATTAAGCGATTACTTCCGAAGTTAACCATTGTTCCCGGCAGTCCATCAATCCGTCTCTCTCTCTCTCGGAAACGATCCTCCCCTGCCGTTTTTTCGCACGTCGATCCATTCGTACGGAATTAAAACCGTTATCTGCGTACCTCCACCCGCCCAAGCTTGCAAGTGCGGATGGGCGGCGAAGGGTGGATGAGTGGCGCTGAGTCCGTGGGCGAATGTCGGACAAAAGGGAAGGGGGGATGGCGAATGGAGAGATGTGGAACATCGACTGGTCATCCGCAGACCCTACGTTCTAACGATGTGTACGACGGGAAGGGGATTCTCTCTATCGATAAATCATCGCATTATCATTACATCCGTCTTCGTCGCGTGAAACGCAATCTCGCGATCTCTGATTTGTGAAATAACGTCACACGCTCGGTTACTGTGTGTTCTCGCGTCGCAAATGGACAAATATATTTGAACGCGCAGCTCTGCGAGGACATTTTTGCGCGAGAAGGACTCCGTGCAATACTGTTTTTTTTTTTTTTTTTTTTTTTTTTTTTTTTTTTTTTTTTT
>QVNW01008257.1:0-11389 GCA_014825475.1 Pseudomyrmex flavicornis | reverse complement strand
TACCGTTCTGTAAGCGCAGTAGATCGAATTACGCTAAGTGCTCTCGTGTTTATCGCCTATAGTCGCGACTACAGTGTATAAACGGGAAGGTTGAAACGGGATTTACCCCTCCCCCCGATGCGATCATGAGGATTTAATATTTCCGACATTTCGCGTCTTATCGAACATGTCATATTGTTTAGGAAAAAATCATGTCATTTTTCCCTTTCGCAGTGGTCGCGGTTGGCGTCACACCACCGGGATCGCCTCACACGGGAGCGGGATCCGGGGCTCACCACTGGAAATCGCGACTGACCACGATCAAGAACTCCTTCTTGGGCAGTCCCAGATTTCATCGTCGCAAACTACTCACCAGTACCGAGGAGGTGCGTGCCGACATGAAAATACAATTTTTTCGCGTCAGTCCGAATCAAGGAATCAAACTTTTAATTTTTTTAAATTAAATATTTTATATGTTTTTTTTTCTTCTGCAGGTACACCTCACGCCGGATTCGTCGCCAGAACTTACGAAGAAATCGTGGTTCGGTAGTTTGATGACCACGGAGAAAGACGAGACGTTCACCGTCTTGGTCAAGGGAAAACCGCTAGCCAGTGTCAAGGCTGATCTAATCCATGCGTTTTTGTCAGTACGTATATACGGGGGCTCGCAATTGATGTCGAGATATAATTTTCAGAACGACGGGGAAAAAAAATAGTAGAAAAAAATTATTTAACGAAAATTCCCATTATTTTAAAATAAATCCGAAAAGTGTCGAATAATTTTAAAATAAAATCGGGGTCTTTTCTCCGCATATTGCTAACGAGATCGCTTGCGAAACAAGTTTATCAATTTTTGGAAAACAAATCTGATATATTTGCAGATAGCAGAATTATCTCACAGCGTGAGTTCGCCGATGTCGTTCAGAGTGGAATACAAGAGAAGTAGCACCGCTCCCGCCATGTTCCAGAGACAAGTGAGATTTCAAGTTGACATAAACGTCATCTCGAAGCAGAACGAGCCTCTGTTCGCCATCACTTTCACATTGTTGAGCGGTAATACTTTTTGTTTTTCTTTTTCTATTATATTTTTAGAATCACGACATGTGATTCTTTTGAGAGAGAGAAAAAAAATGAATTTTCCCAAAGAAAATTTGATTCCACATTTAGTTTTTTTCCATGAAGAATCACTTCCTCCCCGCTAATATTTGGGATGTTTGTACGCAGACGAGATAAAATATTGTCGAATCAAAATCTGATAAAACAGCATCGGTCTACGTTTTTTCGCAGGTAACATCCGAAGGTTCAGACGAGTGTGCGAGCACATTCAGTCCCAAGTGTGTTCGAGGAACGTCAACGTGAATTTAGGAGGGCAGAGCAGAGCAGCGCCGCCTAGTCCGAGGGCCTCCAGAAAATTCACCACGGAAATGAGCGAAAGTTCAAGTTGCGGTAGCGACACCAGCGAGCGGCTCTTCCTCAGTCCTCACCCGGCTACCAGACAGGTAGTTTATTTCAACAAGGTAGCGCATCATCCTCATCATCTTCATCGTGTGTTGCATTGTCAGACATTGTTCATTTTCTTTCATTATATACGTTCGAGCATACACGTCAATCTTTTAACTGGCAATGAGAAGAGATCGCTCTCATCTCTGTGTAATGACAATCGAAATTAATCTATTACTGCGTTTTTTTTTTTCTTCAATCGACTCTTTCAGATCGACTCGGACATCGAGTCCGACACGTCCGTGTTCGACGTCAAGTCGCCGACTCGCGAGAACGGCAGAAGGAGTTCAACGTCGACGAACAACAACAACGCTCTGCCGGGCGACGTGACGCCTACGCCGGGCAGTCCGCCGAAAGCGGTGCGAAGTAACTCGGAGAGCCAGAACACGCCCGAGAAAAAATGCGTCACCACGATGAGCGGTAACAATATAGCGTGATACTATCAGAATCTTCGCTTCGAGTTCCGATCCAGTTTGAAAAATTTCTGGAACAGTGCTCAGAGATTCTGGTGAGATTCACACATTTCTACGACGCCGAGAACAATTTTCAATCGGAACGCTTGAAAACGAAGTTTTCGCGAGAATTCACATCTCTATATATGTATATTTAATGTGTTAACAACACTCCGACGGATGCGGAATTAGTTCGGACTTTCCATCAAGCAAAGAAGATCGAGAGAGTCGCGCTCGTTACAGCGAGGAGTTATACATGTACCCCTTGCGCGGCGAAGTTCGAAAATAGATAATAGATAACAGATACGCCCGAACAGCACGCGCGGAATGTCTCCTCAGGACCTCCTTAAACTTATTCCACACATGTCCGAGGGTCGCGTTCTAGAGAATATCTTCCCGACGATATCTTTTATTATACACACGTCCCCGAGGATATTTGGAATATGTTCGGGATCGTCCCGAGGATCGCGGTGCTGTTTGGGGATAAGTGTCGCCGATCTGTTCTAGCGTCGATGATGAGGGAATGACTTAGCGGCGATAATTATCGATATTTTGCTTACCACACACCGACATTTGTAAACGTTGAATCTGAGAACGTTTGCTTCGGCAAAAAAAAACAAAAAACCAAAACTAAACTTACTCTTACGCGTATCAATTTTTTGTTCGCTCTATTCCAAAAAAAAAAACAAAAAAAAACGGTCACATCGACGACGATGTTGTTGTTACGCTGCTCCGTTCGCGAAATGTGGGAGACTCTTGACGCGCGTCAAATCGCCTCTCGACGATGGGAAAAATTGTGATCGAGAATTTGTGATGTGTGTGTTTCAAATGGAAAGATGCGCGCAAATATATACGACACACAAAAAAAAAAAAAATAATAATTGACACGAACAAAAGGGCGAAAATCAATTATCGGGATGGAGAAGTGTGAGATACGCGCGTGTGTTTTTTTTCGCGAAGTGCAATAATACATGCGGCGTATGTTTATTATTTCGTCTGATTTACGTGCGATGGAAATTTTATCACAATCCCCTCGTGCCGTTTTTTTTTTTTTTTTTTTTATATATAGACAAACGTTTCATTCGTTAGATAAAGTACAAAAGCCATATTGCTTATTAAACAAAAAAAACAAAAGTATATACACTTAAATCGTTACACTTCGATCGATTTTTTCGTTTTTTAAATTAAGCATCGTATCATTGTTAAATCAAGTCATTATCCTTGTTATTTTTGCATTCTCGTTTGCTGATCGCGTGACTATTTAATCAACGTCGTCGGCCGTCGTTGTTGCGTCGCATTGATCTCTTCGAAGCGACATATTATATTTGAACCGAATACAGTATTTCTGTATCGATAATAATAATAATAATAATAATAATAATACTAATAATAATACTAATAATAATAATAATAATATATCGAATATATCGATCCGCATCTATCGGAAAGAAGAAAGACGCGAGTTCTCTCCGTGCAAATCGTGCGCAAAGAATGCGCGATCAAGGATTTTTCTCTTTTTTTTTTTTTTTTCAACGTTAAGAAGAAGAAGACGGAGGGAGGAGAAGAAACACACACACAGAGCCCCATTGTATTAATAAAATGATGTATAAATACGTACGAAGAGAGAGACTATAATATGCGCGTACGTGCGCGCGCGCGCGCGCGCGCCCTTCTCGACGTCATATGATTGTACGAACCACATATTGTAAATGGCTTCTCAGTAAAAAAAAAAAAAAAACAATAAAGTCGACATATATGCGCATGCAAAACCTCTGCCGGGCGTTTAAGGTCTATATAATTGCTGAATGTAACTCGCGTATAAAAAGAAAAAAAAAAAATATATATATATATATACATACAAAAGCCAGTACGGGAGTTGCACTTCCATACGCAATAAAAAAAAAAAAAGAAAAAAAATACAAGGCAAAATAGTTACCGTAAAAGATTATTATATTCTCTCAAACACGAACATACATATCTCGAGATTTTTCCCTATATCGGCTTTTAGAAAAAGAAATTATACAGGATACAAGAGGCGTATCTTGTTAATGTGCATTTATAGCGTTTTCGCGAACGAAAGAATAAGAAGGCCGCGTCGCAAAATGAAAAATGTTTAGGAAAGAGGGAAGAGAAAATTTTTTTTTTTTTTTTTAGAAATAACCGAGCGTTGAACGCCTCGATATCTTCGAGAGCGTTGAACGCTCTCGAGGAGATCAGAATTTTTTTCCAAGATCATCAGCGACGCAATGAGAACAATTTCCGTCTCTCTCTAGCGATTATATCCGACACCGCGATCGTCGCGATCTGAAATTCTTTACAATTAAACGATTACGTAGAGTAAGAGACGGAAAGTCGAAGAGAGAAAGAGTGTGTGTACGCGCGCGCGCGTGTGTGTGTGCGTGTATAGAAGTTTGCACTAATCAAAATTGTGATTTTTTTAGCGCGTATCGGATCTCCCTAATAAGCTCTCGCTTTAGATATATGTTACTTACGTATTATATGCGTATATATGTACAATATATATGTGTATGTATGTATATACACATCACGCACGCGGCGCGATTCGTTCCTACGCGGTAAAAATGTATAAAAGCTATAAATATCGTCGCGACCGAATGTTGAACACGAAGAAAAAAGAAAATGTTTGCATTTCGAAGTAGTTAATTTTTGCGAGAATCAATGATTGTGATTTTTTTCCATATTAGCTCGTCCGTAAAACGTTGACTTTTACGCACTTGTCAAACGTAGCATTAAAAAAAGAAGGATCTCTACAATGCTCATGTCATCGAGAAAAAACTTAAATGTGAAGTTTTGTAAAATTGTTAATCGTTTAGATATACATATATACATATATATATATATATATTTTCAATTTTTTATAGTTGTGCTCCCACTCTCCGTGATGCATATAGACGTTTTATACGAATTGTGTGAAAGGGTTAACGAAAAAACCAAGTGAGAGAGAGAGAGAGAGAGAGATAGGGTGTTGTTTGTACATGTTGATTTTTTTCGTCAAATGCGCACACCATATCATATTACATAGATGAAGCATCAATCACAACGTTTTCTTTTTTTTCTCCAAAATCCCGTCTTTTGTGTGCGTGTCATCATCGCAGAAAGAAATTAGGAGAGATATCGCCGTAACACACGCTTCGATTTTAATACGCGATGGTCACAATTGCACAAAGATAAAAATCGAATCGATTTATTCAACGACTTTTCGTTGTAGATTGATCACGTCAACGAGAAGAAAGCTGAGATTGGAAAGTCGTTATCTTCCCGTGCGCGTTATTTGGCAGAAAAAAAAGACGATATTTTTTGAAACATCTTTTGAAATGTAGTAAAATTCTCTCCTTTTTTTTTTTTTGATATTCTTGGTCGAAAAAAACGGACTTTGCAAAAGAATTTACGCGAAATCATCTGTCGTGCAAAAATAAAGAAAACGTGTGCGTGTTTAAAATAGAAGGTCCTCGTCACATAGAATATAACTCCGGATTTAACGTTGCAATACTCACACACACACACACACACACACACACACACACACACACGTACACTACATATAAATAAAAATTTAGCATATAAGTTTGCAACTACCTATTTACACTAACTAAAAAAAGAATTACAGTTAATTAAAAAAACTATTCACACACAAAGTACTTAAATATATTAATAACAAAATGAGGGGAGGAAAACAGCAAGTAACAAGTGGTGATAAAGGGAGAGGAGAAAAAAGATATACGTGCTGCGGTCTGACGTGCGGGCGGTGATTTTTTGATTTAAATAATCGCAAAAGAGAGATTCAAGATTACTCGTACGAAAAGAATTTACCAAAAAACGACTTGACTCAATCGCGAGATGTAATATAATATTGCGCTTGAAAAAGCAACTTGCGGAACTTGCACTTTTAGCAAACGACAACACGTTCGTCGCTTTCCTCGATCACGATTAAGACTAATTAAAAATTCTTTGCTTTGTTTCAATGTAGAGATTTTTTGTAGAGAACAAGTAACGAACAATTTTTTGGCAATAGAAGGAACACGCACGTTTCTCCAAGCACTTGGAGCTCGCGCGCGGATCGCGGCGAAAAATCTTATCTTCTTCTAAGGGAGACACAATCAAGTCTCTGACTCGTACTTCGCAACATACCGTATTCTTAAGGCATTAATAAGCTAGAGATTGAATATAGAGAAAATTTTTATACGATTTATAAAACAACAGCAGTTTGTGCGTACCACTGATTTCTCTCTGTATATATTTCGCAATTATGTTCGTTGGAATTTTTTTTCGTTGAATGTATATTTCAATTCCACGCATATATGCATATATATATATATATATATATATATTGGTGAGATTTTTCCGAAATAAATCGGCTATTCCTACCGTGTGGGCGGAGGATATCGCACGACTAACCCCGGGCACAAGAAAGGCGCGTATATAATAAAATAAGCAAAGCGGGAAATTGATTTACGCGATAAAAAAAAAAAAAAAATAGTCGAAGCGTGTATTCCGCAGCCACATCTTGTCACATTTTTCGCGAATATTTATATCTCCGATTGTTGATTAATTAATCCCGACCAACAATCTTCGAAGAGTCCTAATCGTTCGATATGAATTCCCGTTTGTGTGAACGCAAGCGTATAAGATACACAAGCAATACGTACACACAATGATTTGTATGCAACAGCAGGAAACTAATGAGACAACTAATCAGTCGTTTTATATATATATATATAATACACCGTTGTATATATAGTACGATGTACACACAATCAAGTATACCAGCTTACGAGGTGATTGATCCGAAGAATAACCCGAGAAAAGTTTGTCTTGCGCGTGCCAGGACAAATTCTTCTATCCGATATTGATTTCCGAAATTTATACATTTTTTATATATATATATATATATATAATATATTACATACTAGATATATATATATATATATATAATACAATATCTAAATAGTTTCGATTAACGGCTCGATGAAGTAAATTGGAAAGGAAGAGTCCGAGCTAGGTAGTGAACAAAAAAAAAAAATAAATTTAAAACGTAGTGTATTCTTGACGATCTACGTTTTAAATTATGTTTTTTTTTTTGTTCGCCACCAGCTTGGACTACGCAGGCTCTTTGATTCCTTTCTTCTTAATATAAATAATATGTAATTTATTTAAATTATATGTAATCGTATAAAATTATACGAAATCGAGACGATATCTCACACGATTGTTTATTTATGATAACGGGTGCGGAATTTGTCAGCGTACAACAAAGAATTTCTTTTCCCGGGTAATCGCGCATCGACGTGCCTCGCATCTCGTCCTCGTGCTCCTCATAGAGAAGAACTCGTTTATACATATATAAGAGTAGATAAGATGGATATATCACAATATGCACGATCCTAATCTAAAAGTGATTCCATGTGATTTATTTTTTATTATCGAGCTTTTGCCTATTGCGCTTATATATATATATATATATATGTATGTAACAAAATAATCATCGCAGGTTGTTTTCCGTGCGATTGTCGCGCCTGTGTGTCTCATATATGCTCTGTCTCTTTGAAAATCACTTTCAATCTTTTCTCATAGCCGCAACAAAAACGACGAGGTCCAATTAATTTTAGCCGAGATTTAGCGGAGCCGGATGTAAGACACGAATTGCGCATTGGACTACTCGTGACTATCGAAGTTAATTAATTCTGATTAAAAAAAAAAAAAAAAAAGAATAATTTGAAAAAGACAAGATATTCAAAAAACCTTTCCGTAATGTTCTCGACGCTTGTCCTTAGAGAGGAATTTTCAGCGTGAAAATCACGACTTACAGAGATAAATCCTTCAAAATGCTTCTTTATACAGTATATTATATACAGTATATATTTAACGGCATGTAATTATATCCTACACTATTGTATTGTCGATAACGATTGCAAGCAACGTGTATCGTCTCAATCACGCACCAGATCTCATATTACGCATCTCAGCACGCACCTTCTCCTCTTATCATCGTTCGTGAGCTACACACACAAGTAAATAGGATTTTAGCGCGCGATGTTCTCTCAAGAGAGGAGAGAGAGAGAGAGAGAGATTTATGAACGAGAACCACTGAAACGCGATCGAAGAAACCGCAGTAGCTTTTTCGCATATTATCGCCTTTCTCGGAGTCTAAGATACCGGACGATAATTCTGTCAACTTCGCGAAGTTGCGTGCAATTAAGAATTTTGCGAACACAAGAATTCGCAAACCCAAAAATTTACACTTACAGTCGCTCTTCCTAAAAAAAAAAAAAAAAAAAAAAAGAGAAATAGCGTCACACGCTACTGACAATTTGTTTTTTTTTTTATATTGCGCAACGAGAAACGGTGAAAATAAAAAAATTGACCGCGAAAAAATCCACAACTCGCGCTACGAGCTTCGATCTGCAGTAGGTGCGCGATATGTGCTGAATATTTAGTAAACGTCCAGACAAAACTGACAATAACGGCTGTGAGTGAGCGGTATTTTCTTCTCGGAAAAAAAAAAAAAAAAAAAGAATCTATTCTAGCTTAAAAATTTCCATTTTCTCCGCTCGATTTGCCCGTATTTATCGGACGATCATCACGTTGTCACGCCCGCTATAAATGTACATGCATTTCTAATTTTTATACCAGAATTTTAACGAATTTCTGGCGGCTCGCGCGAACGAGCCACTTTGTACCAGGCCAGGTGCGCACGTGTTCTATATAATTTGCTTCGTAACATGTAACATAACAATCATCTAGCGCTTTTTCTTTGCGTAAATTTTCTAGAAATTTGACGACACCTGCCATCTGATGACCTGGACCCGTTTGACCGTCTTTTTTGTCTTGTTATACGACACAGAATCGCGTTTAAAATATAAAGAAATTTAGAGAAAGCTCACAATTCACATTGTATCTCTCATCCGAATGTCGTACTAGATTCGTGCATTTAACCTGAACAAAAAAGAGCCGCTAAAAAAATTTTAATGCACTTGCAATGAACTATTTTTTTACGAAGAATAAAAACCCTGTCCTCGCGATATTATAATATACGCTGATGATGTAATTAAAAACTATCTATCTTCTCCGATCACACACTACTACGAAATAATAATAATAATAATTAGATTCTTTCCTGCGATGGCAACAATACACGCGCGTAATTTTAATTGACAAGTGTCAATCTCGTGAACGTCGACGAGGAGTTGTATGCGGAACACACATACACACACTTTCGAATTATTTTCGCGCATGTCGTTCGACTCGAGATAATATTTCACACGATAGTATCTTGCGAAGAGAGAGAAAGAGAGCGAGAGAGAGAGAGCGAGCGAGAGAATAGATATTAAAAAAAAAAAAAAAAATGAAAGAGCGCGCGCGACACACACAAGCGCATATTCGCGTCGTGCAAATTTTTTTGTTCTAGAAAGAGATGAAACAAAAAATATACGCGACGCAGCGCGAGAGAATTCGCGGATCTCACTACGCTTCTCAAGTTAAGTTTTTATACATTTACATTGTAATGAGATATGTACGTGTGTACCACCCCCTGCCCCTTCCATTGCGTCACTCACTTATTCGTTTTTTGATTGAAAAATGTCATTGGTACGCGCGTTATTTCCGTTTTTCGATATGTAATTAAGCTGGAAAATGGGCGACATGTACACAATTTTAGCGCAGTTCGATTATTATTATTACACGAGAAAAGAAGTCACTTCTCGCTATATTTATTTATTTATTATTATTATTGCAATTATTATTGTGAGATATATTATACTCGTTTGAATTGTATTTTACTCGTTCTCAGGCAAACGAGTGAAAATATACTAACGAGCAGTTGGGGAGATAAAAATTGTAACATATTTGTTGATGGCCAATATCAAATATGTATAAAGGTAATAATAATGCAACATTATTAATAAACAAATATTATTAAATTTGATCGTGTTGTTGAGTTATCCCCCTCATCAGAAAAAACTACGAAATATGCATCGAAACTTGATGCAAAAAGCGTGCAAAAGTGGCAAAGAACGTTACGCGATCTTTACTGCTGCCACTGAAAATTAAAAATCAATGCGATTGTAAAATGCGAACTATACAAGTACGATAATTTAAAGTTTGCTCACTTCTATGTTTTTCTAATCATTAGCATATATATATATATATAAACGCGTAAGTAAAATGTTTTCCATAAAGAAAATAAAAAAAGTTTATTTTCAAATCGATTTTACGAATTTTACCCAGTCTGTTTCAACAAACTTCTTTGTATATCACTTTCGAAATTTTGTTTTCACATCCGCGAAATATATAAGTAAAATTACAGTAAGATTCCAGTAATTTCGAGCACAATTTTGATTGAAAAATCAATTTCATGCGTTCAAATTACTTTAATCAATTTTCTAATATAACGACTTAGAATTCGCGCGATTACAAAATAAACGAATTAATCAGAGGACAACCTTTCTGCTGACTGACTATAGTGGCTCGTCGAACGACTTACTCGAGACTAGACGCGATGACTATCTCTCCCCCATCAATATGGTAAAATTCTCACTCTCGTCAAAAATCTCTAACAACGACCACTGACGGCCAACGATCGCTCGATTTTGAAAAATACCAATCGCGCTCGACGTCACGTGGCCTGGTAATCAACATCCCACATTACTGAAGTTCTATTTGAAATGCTATATTTCACGTTACGTTTACTATACTTTTTGATAACCAAGGGCTGCGTTCCGATATTCACTACCAGTGCTACAAATCTACATTTCACGCGATACACGCGGTAATAACGAAATTCTTTAGTATATCACCCAGAAAGAAAATCACTTTTGCAATTTTAAATCGCGCACAACCCGACAACACGTCCGTCACTCTCGAAAGATCGACAGAGACTAAGACATTTTACTACGCAAAAATATCTAATACGCGAGAATAGTAATAGAAAAATTTTAAAATCCACATCCACAGAATATAAATTTAATATAATCTCGCGTGAAGAATAACTACTGTATTTAATTTGTACACTAATATACGAAGAAGTGTAATTTCTATATTACTTTAATTTTATTCTGATAGTTCTCGGTTAATATTCTTATCTCTTCGCGAGCGAATAACAAGTGTTACAATAACAACGTGTTTACAACATTTATACGAGACGTATTTATACGAGAACTATTTTTCCGACGAACATATTTTACATTGATTATTCGAATGTAGAAAGATATAATATAGAATAAGAATATGAAAAGATATAATATAGAAAGATATAATTTTGTCGCGATTCCGATTTCTTGCGTTTTATCGTCACGACCGACCGAAAAAGAAATAGATACTACGTTCGCGAAATATTCTCGACTACGTAAAATGAGAAAGAGAACTAAGAAATTTAAATAAATGTTAAATTTTAATACGAATATATGTGAAAAACAAGCGTGTTATGTTCACCAACCGAGGTT
>QVNW01008137.1:0-13228 GCA_014825475.1 Pseudomyrmex flavicornis | reverse complement strand
TTAGGTTAGGTTAGGTTAGTATAAATTAATTTTTTTTATTACATTAGACGGAGAATTTCAATCTTGAAAAAGAGCTCGCCCGAGAGACCTTTTTCTCTTTCTCTCTCTCTCTCTCTGTTCTCGAAATCGATCGCTCTCTCGAGATGCTCTGAAACGTGACGAAATACAGCCGCGATCAGCAATTTTTTTTTTCAAGTGTCTCGCGAACAGGTTACAAAGAAGTAGACTCCGTGCAAGAGGGATCGGCACTGTTTATCATCCGGGAACAAAGCCGCCACTGTGTATCGGCGAGCTCCCGATATATATGTATAGAGAAACCATTGTAACGGGGAGCATCTCTCGATGTGGGAGCACGGGAGCGCAGCCACGCAATACTCATCTTCCTTCGAGTCGGGGATAAAGCATCGGTCCCGATCTCTCGCTCGATGTTGGACGACGTATCGCGCGAAGAAGTACAGTCAAGATCGATTCATCGCGGAAGTAATCGAGAAATCGACGCGCACTTCTTCTGTATTCTCCATCCTCCCGATCTTCTCTTTTCACGACTTTCTTTTGTATTCAGCAGCGAATAATAAATCCTTTTGCACGTTTTTTTTTTCAAGAGCGTCAGGCGAAAGCGTAATTTATTTCCGAGTTCGTTAATTGAGACCTCTCGTTAATTAGTTCGCGATAGACAAAGCTCTCCGCTGTGTGAGACACGCGGCCCGCACGAACGCGGCGGCGGCGGCGGCGGCGGCGGCGGCCGTCTGAATGGCAGCCCCTCGATAACTTCCACGGGATTCCCATTCAGGACACAACGCCGCCGTTAAACACGCCGTTAAAAGTCCTTTCCTCCGCTACTAATCTCGCACGGCGATCAGCGCGGGGCCGAGGCAATTAATTCAAGCACCGGCACGAAGTCATTACCGACTCCGGCGCGCGAGACGAATTCCGCCAACATTCGCGGTTTTTCGCGTCACGAGCGAAATAGAGAAATACAAAGGACGCGGAGAAGAGGAGTCCGTTCAGGAATTAACGCGAGGCAAACACGAAAACAACTCACGATTGACATGCTTTTTCTGCGGCGCGGTATTTCAAAAGAGAAATACGCGCTCTCGCGCGCGCGCGCAAAATAAAGTGCAGCAGTCGCGGTCAAACACGCGCGGACGCGAAAAATCCCGACGTTTAATTAAACGCGACGACGGCTGCTGCTGCTAACGTCTGCGTAATTATATATCCGTCGCTCGCCCCGCAGTCGTAACGCAACAATTACACACGAGGGCGTTGACCAACGATCGTTTTAACGAGGCTCAATTGCATAAATCTTACGCCCGTTCTTCGTGTGCACACAAGTTTCGCGAGCAGATCCTTCGTCAAATTGAAGCCGAACAACACGCGGCGCGCTCCGCCGCGCTGCGGGGTCAATGGACACCCACGAAGAGAACTTGCGCTCTCTCTCTCTCTCTCTCTCAGATCAATTAGACATCGGGAAGGGAATCTGTAATTATATGTATGTATTATATATCCAAGGAAATTAGAAATCCGTCGAAACGCGCAATTTAAATCTCAAAACCGAGACAACACCGCTCGATCGACGCGAAAAAAAAAAAAAAATTTTGCTATTACACGGCCAGTGAGAAAAAATTTCTTAATGAATTTTTTTTGTCTCAAAATGTATTTTTGTAGACAAAATAATAAAATTAATAAACTTAGCGAACAATTTTTCTCGAACAACTGATCTTCTTCCGGCAAAAAAAATTTTGTTTCCGCGTACAAAAAGTTTGTTGAAAATCCGCGGAAGAAATAATACACGTATAAGTCGTAAAGTCGAACGTTTATTAGACAGGTCGTCGCTTTGACTGCGAAGCGCGCGCTGGATCGATAGAGAGACACACACACACACAGTCTTCGAGGTTTTCAGCTCCTCTCAATTATTATGGAAAACAACGCGCTTATTAATTACAAGAAAATCGATTCCACTTCGCGAGCGGAATGCAAAATTAATTTTCGCACGAATGGTCGTTGAAAATGTTGAGAAATATGAGGCAATAACACACACACACACACATACACAGAAGCAAAAACTAACCACTGCCGTCCTTTTCGCGATACGCGCAGCAACGCTTGATAAGGTTCGGAGAACAGTTACGCTTTCTAAATCCAGTTTGATCTCTCGCCTTCTCTTCCTTCCTCGTTTCTTCTTCTCTTAATTAGCGACAAATGTGGAACGTGAATTTTT
This sequence comes from Pseudomyrmex flavicornis, assembly GCA_014825475.1. Lineage (NCBI taxonomy): Eukaryota > Metazoa > Arthropoda > Insecta > Hymenoptera > Formicidae > Pseudomyrmex > Pseudomyrmex flavicornis. The sequence goes on along the minus strand of QVNW01008137.1, from coordinate 11,010 downwards.
GTCGCCTTAATCTATCAAAATGTAAAAAAAAAAAAAAAAAAAAAAAAAACAAGATTAAAAACGCATTTGCTTATCTTTCTTCAAACGACGACCACATCCATCAGCGGAATGCGAAGACCGTCGTTGGAAAACGAGTCATATAATATTGTCAATAGAAAAAATTTTTTGAAAAATTCGTGGAAACAAGGAATTCAAAAGCACAGAAGTTATCAACCGCATTTTTATCAGCTGCGCGCCTTTGTCGCGTTATCGACGTATCCTTCGAAGGATATGACGTTTCCTCCAGAGAGAAACCCCGTCCCCGATAACGTCTGTCGCGTCCAGAAATACCAAGGTGGAATCACTCACACGGTCGTGAGTGATCGACTTAAAACAAACTTGTCCCGAGAAGTGACCACACACTCTCTCTCTCTCTCTCTCTCTGATTATCTCCGCAACCGGTTAACAATCGTTTTATTCACAAGACACTCTCTCGACCGTGTCGTAAATATTTTGTCGGTTACGTTCGCAGCGTAGTATAGTGTCAACGGAGTCGTTAGCGGCATCTCCGCCCGTAGACGTCCGGCTGGATGTAAATCGATCAGACCTGTCGCAATGAAACAACCGTCTTTCTCTCTTTAAGTCTTGCGTTTCCACGAGAGTTTATAAATAATCGTCTCAAGTGCGCGAGGAAAAGGAGACACCTGCGCTTCGCCCACGAGAACCGCATCAGCGTTCCTTGTAATTAACAAGAAAGCTCGGCGGTTCTAAATCTTACGCAACTCCGCGAGAAAGAGACGATAGAAAGACGGAGGAGAGAACGCGCGTTGGGAAATATCTTTATTGCCACTCCGGCACGCGCGCACCACGAAGAAAACCTTTACCGCAGATGCAATTTCAACGCCGACTATTATGATTTAGGCTCTCGGCTGACACGAGCGAAGTTTTGATTGAGGACGTCTCTAGCGGCGAAACTGAAGAAAAACAATCGCGTAGGGATTTTTCGAGTAGAAAATGAAGTTGCTTTTTTTTTTTTTAGAGATTGAGAGAATAAGATCTCGAAAATGCATTTCCAACCGAAGGTTCAAACAAAGAACCGTTCGTTCGTTATCTTCTCAAAGAGAAAATTCCGGTCGCCGCTCAAGATCAATGCGGAGCGGGTTCGCGCGAAACAAAAACGACGAATAAGACGAGATGCGTCGCTCGATGCGTGGTCGATCGAATGACGTTGCACGACACGTCCGCGCGAAAGCGCGCATACACGTCAGCGCAGGGATTTCCGAACCGTGGCGCTTAGATGGCAGCGTCAGAGGGTAAACATCCCCCTTGCCCTAATAGCAGACCGCCGAGCTGCGCGCTCGGATCGATGTCCGCGAAGTGCGACGGAGAACAGATGCACGGCGGGACAAACATCCGACCGCCGGCGGAACACGAAGCGTAACACTTTTTTCCCGGTTGAAAAACCGTAACATTCAACGTGTCGAAATTCTTTCTGGACGACGAGATGGTATACTTCGATACCATCGACAGAAAATTGCCAATGTGAAAAACGCGTCATCGGAAAACGCGCACTTCGAGAATTTAATGATGACAATTTTCTTAAAAACATATTTACGTTAAATTTCATTTTCGGCAAAAATTTGGAAAATTGCAACAACAAATACGCTCTCTCTCTCTCTCTCTCTCTCTTGCACAAAACACTCTTTGCACTCATTCGCGACGCGTCCATCTCGAAAAAGCCGAACTGTCAATTTGTTCCGCAAGCATTTCCCCCCCTCCCACCCTCTCTTTTTCTCGATTTATCGACGAAAAATGAACCGGCACTCGCGACGAAAACAAAAAAAAAAAGAAAAAAAAAAAAGAACGGAACTTCGATGCGTAGCGCGAACGGAAATGTCGCCCGTGCGAAGTCCGCAGTGCGGTACGCGCTCTCTCTCCTCCCTCTCTCACGATCTCTATCTCTCTACAACACTGTGTCGTTGGCGATTACCTCTTCTTTCCGTATCCGACATTGTCGAGCTCGACGTGCCTGTACGTCGCGTAGGTGGCCATGACAATCCGCCCGGGATCCGACTTCGGGTTGAGAAATTTCACGAAGATGATGAAGAAGAAGAAGAAGAAGGAGTTGCCTAAAACGAAAAACTCCCGAGAGCGGCTCTTCCTCGATGCGGTCGGTTCTTCTTCGCGAACGAAAAACGCGAACGGAGAAACAAAGCTCTCTCCTCTTCTCTCGAACTTGACTTTCGCGGGGATGAATCTAAATGATCGCGAGATGTTGCTGCGAGAGACAGTTTACTTGGTGCGGTGTCGGTGCCGCGAGTCCGGGCGAGAAACTGACGGTCGAACGAGGATCCGGCCTGTATATAACGCCTCCTCCACCGGTGTGCGCGCCTCGTGCCGGTCGCTCACTCTCTCTCTCCCTCTCTCTTCCCTTATGCCACTCTTGTGTTCTTGCTCTCTTGCTCCTTCTCGTGTCTCCCTTCCCAACGGGAGCTGTGCCGCGACTCGCCGCCACCTCCACCGTCGGTATCCCGGCAGCGCACCAGAATGCACTTCCACCCCCGTCGTGCGTTCGGGGCCAGGAGGAGACGCCGACGACGCCGACGCCGACGTCGTGCATTCACCTCAATCAATACGCTCGGCGAACCGGACCGCGGGGAGAAGAGAGAGAGAGATATATGAGAGGGAAGAGGACGAGGGGAGGGAAGAGGGCGAGGGGAGAGAAGAGGATCCGCCGGCGCGTAGGCATCGCTCGTTGCACATGCACGTCGCTGCACGTGCGGAGGTAACGAGAGCGCGGGGACGACCGCGGAAAACGACCATCGGAGCGAGGGCGCGGATCAACGGCGGCGTCTCGTCGTCCGCGGAGAGGGTGGAAACGGGACGTCGCTTTTTTTTTGTCACGGCGATCTTTTGTTTTTGCGCACACAACGAGAAATCGCGATTTCTTCTTCCCTTTCTCTCTTTCACTCGGAGGTGAAACACGCGGTGCCGACCGAGAGAATCGAAAAAAAAAAAAAAAAAAAAAAAAAAAAAACGGGAGGATCGAAAAGAGAGAAAGACCGGGAGAGAAGATAAAATCCGAGATGTAAAACGCGCGCTTCGAGAGCGTTTGTCACGGGAGAGCTTTTTTCTTTTTTTTTTTTTCATACTCGTCGAGTAAAATTTCTCGCGACTTTCAAACTTCTTACGTTGCGCACTTTCTATTCTTCGCAAATTATTTTTGCGAAGCGCATATTTGCGTTTCTCATCACACACGAGCACGAATACATACATATATATTATTTTCTCGCGCGTTATCGAGTTATTCGCGCGAGATATTCGATCGTCCTCGCGTTGAGAAGAAGATTTGCGAGAGATCGACGCGCGCGCACATGGTGAAAAAATAAAAATAAAAACGTTTGATTCAAGACGCACACAGCTCGTTCGCGTCGCCTAAGTGCCTATCGAGATAATTACAACCGCAAACACACACGTGAGAGAGGCCCGTTTTCAAGAAAGAAGAGAGGGTGTCGGAAATGTAACGAGAGCGCCGCCGCCTTTGCAACGTGCGATTCGCGGTCAATAAAATAAAGTCGACAAACAGATTGCGTTTCATATCTCCGGTGCGTGTGTTTTCTCGAAGGCGTTTCTTCCTCGGAGAAACTCGCGTCCTGAGGATCGCCCCGTCGCGACGACTACGTGCTACACGCGGCGTAATGATAGATAAACGATAGCGTGTCGCGCGTGTCACCCGTGTGTCGCGCATGCGATTGAAAATTTAATACCGACGTACTTACAAACGGAGGGAGAAAGAGAGAGAGAGAGAGAGAGAGAGAGAGAGAGAAAACGGTGCAACGGACTCTGTTTGTAGGAATCGCAACATTGATGCTTAGTAGTGCGTATCCGATTTATCCTATCGCTGAACTTTTCAAATAAGTTCGATTCCGAACGCAGCGGTCATATGCCATTTGAGAAATTTTATTTCACTTCAATCAAGTTAAATTTTGATATTAATATTCGCGATTTTTTTGTTCACAACTCGTGCAATAAAACATTATAATCGCGATATCTAAGTATCTCCGGCGGTGAAAATCGAATCAATTGTCGTAACATGTGTTGTTTAAATTATTTTTCTTCGATCACATTAAATTTTGAGGTTAATATATCTGCAATTGTTTTTTTTTTTTATAATCGTACAATAAAAAGATGCGATAAAACGTTTGCACAACTTTTATGAAAAATCATGAAATTAATTATTCGCGATGTCAAATAAATATCTTCGATGCACAATCAAACATTGTCGTAATAGCCACTTGAATGATTTTTTACTTTGTTTATTAAATTTTGACATACCCGCAATTTTTTTATAATTAAAAAAACATAATCGCGATATTAGGTGCGTTTTCTGACGCAAAACTTAATCGTTATTGTTCGTTTACCGTCCGCGTCAATTTCCGTCTCTTCTGAAGCAGAAAAAGAAAAAAAAAAGAAGACAATATTGTATTGCATTTCCGGGCGAGATTATCCAACAGGAAGATATAATTACATATCGCAACCTTATAGCGCGTGGGCGGTCACGAAAAAAAAAGTGACGTCATTATTATCTCCGTGTGTATATCCGCATATCTTCGGCCCTAAAGGAATCCTCGAGTTTTCTTAACCGAGACGAGAAAGAGAGAGAGAGAGACACACGTGAGACTCGGATTATTTTCTCGTTCTCACATATGCGTTCCGTACATATGCGTTTTCGTGACTGATATACGCGCGCGTCCGCCGCCTTTTAAACCTCTCGGGCGAACTTCCGGAAAACCGATTTGCGCGAAAGCTGGGGAATAAGCATGAATAAGCAAGAGAGACGAAACACACAGACGAGACGACGACGACGACTTCCGTTTCGGTGTGTCTCGAGGGGAGAGTTTCTCGTCGGTCGCGCCCTTCGGATCCGAGGGATTTTGGTCCGCGCGCGTCACACACGACGGGATGCGCCCTTTGCACACACAGGGGGGGATGTTTTTTTCGGACCTAAACGGGCTCTTTGAGTAATTGACCGATCAAATCACCGTCGGGTGTCGCTCCGCGTCGACGGAGATGATAGACGCGCATCGAGTTACCCGGAATTGAACGCCGGGGACGATCTCGGCGATTTGCTCTCTCCTCTTCCTCCCTCTCTCCCTCGTGTCTGGGATAATTCCATCACGCTCCGATACACGCGCGCGCGCGTCCGACATAATGGGACGAAACGCGTGTGCGGGAATTATTCCGATTATTTGACGGTCCAGCGCGTCTCCCGAGAAAACGCGAATTTTTTCGCGCACTTTTTTAATTGAGTAAAAAGGAGGAAAGAGAGAAATATGACGAAAGTGTGAAAGAAACATGTAAAAAGTAATTGCTTGGGAAAAAAAAAAAAAATAAACTTGTTTTCGCGTTGAATTTGAAATCTCGCAAGTACGTGGTGATTATTGTTTTAACCGTAACCATTTCAACAAAACACCGCGGTTCGAGTAATTTCTCATGCAAATGATCACCTGAAACCTGGAAGGAAAGAGATCCGCACTCGCCGGCTTATCTTTAAGAGTTCGAAACACGAAAGTGCCGTTTGAGAAAATTCTTTGTGTCATTAATGCACAGAAGTCGATGCCCCGCGCGCGATAGCGCACGAAACTCGTTTCGTTCGCGGTGCGCACACAACACCGCGCCCATTGTCGTTTCTCTCCGCTTCTTATTGTGTAGAGATCGAGTTCGGGAAGAGGGGGGGGGGCTTTCTATTCTAGACGTGTTTCGGAGGACTTTCAATATAGACGCGCAGTGTCCGACCAAAAATTACTATCTTCTAATTTATATTAAACCTTAATTACCTGACAATGTCATTCTGCTTTAAAGCGCTGAAACGTTGAAGATCGAGGAGCTGAATTTTTTTTAAATTGTCTTCGAGACAATTGTTTTCGAACAATTTGTCAAAGCGCGCGTATGTTTTGGAACGCCTTGTACAACGCCCAGAAAATCTGTACCGCATCTGTTTTCCGTCCCGATATCTAGGACAAGTGTCTATCTCTCTCTCTCTCTCTCTCTCTCTCTCTCTCTCTCTCTCTCTCTCTCTCTCTCTCTCTTTCTCTCTCGAAGCTTTTTGCATCGCCGATTTGTTCGCCGCACGAGACGTAACGTCTTTTGCCGCGCGCAAAGTGTATATCTTTCACGAAACGACCTATTTCCATACACGATGAACCCAATACCGTTAATCAACTCAGGTTCAACCTTTTGAGGTTCGCGACCTTTAATGTTAATTCGCAATAAATCGAGAAAATGCGCTCTCGTCTTCCTTTGACACACTTCGCACACGAAGACCGTCTGTCTGTCTCTTCTTCGACGAAATCTCTTTTTTTTTTTCGTGGCAGAAAAGTGGCTCGTTTACTCGCCAATTGCGCGACGAGGGAACTGAACTGCGGATAATTGACGTTGTCGGTGCAGGAATGTCGAATTGCACGCGCGCGCGCGTTTGCGTGGCCAACCTTGTTTCCGCCGCGATAATAAATAAGAGTACAACCGAGTCTCTCTAGTCGAATCCGGACGAGCACTTGTAGATCTTAACTTACGCACACGCATGTAGTGCTCCTCTCTCTCTCTCTCTCTCTCTCTCTCTATAAAACACAGCGTTTCCTGCGGAAGCTTTCGTAAACACACATCGCCGGGGGAGCTGCTCGTTTGCTTCCCGACGAATTGTCAGACGAAGTCACCGAAGCCCGACGAGCGATCACTTCCGACGGCGTGTTCGGCAGAAACTTACATCGATTCAAAAAAAAAAAAAAAAAAAAAAAAAAAAAACGCAAGTCTGATCTATTTTCACGTATTAATCGGAAACGAGCTTAGAACCGACGAAACAGCGTCGGGACGGTGGAGAGGACTGGGATTCAGGCAGTTTCTCAATTATAATCCGTTTTCATTATTTCAAATTACAAGCGCGGCCGAGAGAGAGCTCATTGGGCGAAGAGCCAATTATTCCGGAAGTTCGTCCGCAGTTTCTTACGTTAATTCTCTCGTAATGGAACTCGAGAGAGAAATTCCCCTCTCCTCCGAAACGCCATTGCGATACAGAGCGGACGCACGTGTGACGAATAAATATTCATTAGACGCGTGATTAATCGGTTGCGGCGATTCGAACAAATTAACAATGTTAATGAATTTTTAAGTACCTTAAGCGAATCGTGTTTTTTCTTTCTCCTGAAGCTCGTGTCAGCTGAGGCGCTGAATGTCTCAATAAAGTTGAAAACATTGTATCAAAAAAACCAAAGTATCGATTGATTAATTAATTAAATCAACAGTAGATGAAAGGAATTTGCGGAGAAATGACATCTGCAGATTGAAATTCACATCAACACACCTGTGCATTTCCTACGCGCGCGTGTGTGTGCGAGACGCAAGGTTAAGAACACCGCAAACTTTTCTCTCTCTCTCTCTCTCTCTCTCGCTCACTTCTCGCGGAACGAAACGTACACGCGGTTGCACGTGCAATACACGCACTCGGTTTCCGTTTCGTGGCGGGCGCACAGAGCCGCGATGGATGTGCGTTTCGCGGCGCGGATGAGAGCGCGCGATCGCAAAAAGGAATGCGAGAGAGCCGACTCTCTCGGGGGAACTAAAATACAGCGGGCTAACATTAGACGCGCGCGGGGCATCCGAGGCAATATAATTTTATTTCTACGATTACGCACCCGAGGAAGAGCGGCGTTTCGGGGAGGCTCTCTCAAAGGATTGTTCAACCCGGAAAAGAACCCGAGATCAAAGAGAAAAAAAAAAACTTCGCACGCGCGAGCTCGAGTATAAAATCGCGCGTGCGTGATTTTTCTTCAAATTGTAAAAATATTGTCTTACAAATTTTCGAGGTTTTTCCACGGCAAAAAGTGGAAACTCGAACCCTTCGACTAAATGTCGAATAAAAACGCGAGCCAAGAACGTAGGCGATCTATATAAGCGTCGTTGTCCTTTCAAGAGACCACCGGGAAGAATCGGTCCAAAGGCGGCCTTCGTGATGCTTCAGTGGAGCGAATGAGCATTAGGCAATCGAATCCGTTCGTAAATTGCGTCGCGGAGAAACGATTTCTGCGTCAATGTCGATCGACGGAAGAAGAATCGTCCAATTTTGCAACGGACGATTAATAGCCGATCGACTACGTCGCGATCCCCGAAGCTGATGGCGCCGCGGACACGCCGCGATCGGATCGTCAAAGAGAGAAAGAGAGAGAGAGAGAGAAAACGTCCCGATCCTCCTTCGCGTCGTGTCGCCCGCGAGCAAATAAGCGAAACGCCGACGAGATACGCGGTTCCGCATGAACATCCACGATTGGATTCATATCGAAGACGTTTATTAACGCGTGTCGCAATGGAGGTCGACGAGGAAAAACACAGATCGATCCAATGTTGCGGACAGCGCGTGACATACGGTCAGTTTTTTCTTCTCGACAGTTTAGAAATTTTTTTTTTACCCGTAATTTTTTCCAATTTTAAAATTCCGTTCACGCGCGACATGCGGCGCCGCGATTATTCTTCTTACATTTTTTTTACCTCTCAATGCTTTTCACTCGCTTTCCAACATCACTTGCGCGTATCAATAGTCGTCTCGAGTGACACTCCCGTTCTTTCTTTCATTGAAATTGACTTCACGCGAAAAAAAAAAAAAAAAAAAAAAAATTGTACCAGCTGCTGCTCGTCATCGCGATATCCCCGATTTCCCGGGGGTGAAAGTTATTGTATCCGCGCACATGCGTGCACGTCGACGTAGGCATATATATTTAGGCTACGGAGACAACAAACAAGTGCGAACGTCTCGGCGCCATTATCGTCGATTTAATCGGCGTGACCGAGGCGCCATTACGCTTACATTGGCCACACGCAGAGAAAACGATAATCCCCGCGATATTCCCGACCGCGTCGGAAGATCCATCAAGTTCGACACGCGCTTCGAGATCGCCCGATTTAACCGGACTATTCCTCCGGTCTTCTTCTTCCGCGTTTCGATGTGTCACGAGATATCGAACGATCAAAAAAAAAAAAAAAAAAAAAAAAATCGACGTTGTCAAATTATTTACGACGCGAGTTCAAAGCGCGGCGAGTTCTCCCAAAGCGCGGTTTATTTTTTCGCGCGCCACATCCCCAGAGAAATATTTTATGCCGCCGCGCGCACAAAAGTCGTCGAGAGTTAATTGAATTTGCGCGCGATACGTGCCGAGAGAGAGAGAGAGAGAGCTTTCGGCGCGTCGCATTAACGCGCGCCATCCACTTTGTCTCAACGGCCGCGATGAAATCGGCGCCGCTCACTTGCGACCCGAATATAATCGCCCGTAAATCCACGAGGTTTGCGTGAAAAAAAAACGCGGAAATATCGCGGAGATAGTTCGGCGTTCAAAGAGAAGAGAGGAAACAAATGCGCAATTTTTCGATAACTGAGGAAAGAAACTGAACGCGAACGATTTTTCCAAGGGTCAGTCATTTAGTTTGCGACAACAAAAATTCGCGCAAAAAGAAGAAGACGCGGAATCCGCGCAGAAGAAACGCGAGGATCGTCTTTATCGAGAGCGCGCGCGATTTTCTTCATCTCGCGCGGTTTTTTTTTTTTTTTTGTTTTTTGTTTTGCAACGTCCGCGCGGATAATAATAAGCTTTCTTATTAGAGCTCGCCGAGCTGCGTGGAATGTTCCACGTGCAGATACGATATACACACTCCACGCCCCGTTTCTCTTAACGGTTTCGCGATCTCGTCGATGACTATCGATCCGAACGAGGCGAGGAACTTCCGGTCACCGTGAGAATTCCGCGCGGCGTCGTTTCCGTTTCGCTTCTTCGTTCCCGACGCGCGTATTCAATTTTCTTTATCGCCTCCTTCGGCGACGAGGTCGAGAAACCCGCCAAAAACCTTTTTCTCTCGCGGCTGCAAAAAAACATTCACGAGACGATTAACGGCGAAACAAGCGCACCGACAGCCTAACCGCGGAGTTGCGATACTTAGTCGCAATTCGATCGAGATAACATCGTATGTTTATTAATGTACCGGTCCAACGCGCGATAACCGATGTTTCTGCAACGTCAGTCATTACTTCGCAAATCTAATCTGATATCTCACTTGTTGCCGTCTCACCGCGGCTACAACTTGCTTTCGACATTTTTTTTTTTAATTTTTATTCGTTTCGATCGCTATTTTTTTTTTTAGTGGTCCAGAATGTAACGTCGGATTTCTAATTGTCCGGAGAGATTATCGATGCGCGTTGCGAAGAATGCGCGGTCTAACGGTCGACGTTATCGGCACAATGGGTTGTTTATTTAGAGAATGTCGGCTCTGAAAAAAATAAATAAATAAACGGCGAACTACAGTTACTTCTCTCGCGCACGAGAGAGAGATTGTGCGCCGGGAGAGGATCAGTCTCTCTACTCTTCGATTCCGGCATTCGAGAGATGGGCACGTCGATCATAAATTTTCTCAGGATATGACAACGCGCGAGAGAGAGCGCGCGCGCACACACGATCGTCAATTAAAAAACGCTTCCCATTTATCAGACAGAGTTGCATCGACGGGGGGACGTTACGGGTATCCATCATGATTGAATCGCGCAACAAAGGGGCCCCCATAAAGAAACGGAGGGGATGAAGGGGGAGAGAAAAGGACGACCGTTTCGCGCGCTCATCGATTTTTCCCGTTCGGACGCGCGCGTGTGTGTGTGTCCGCGTACACAAGACGCGCGCGGAAGACGGGACGAGATGCGCCGATGAATGGCAGCCTTGAAGCCGCGAACGAAGAAGACAATGAGATGCGATATCGCGGCGCAACGTCCGGTTGCGCGACGCGAATCGCCACGTCGCTTCTTTTTAGCCGCGCGAGCCTGAACTCTGCGAGCAAAAAAAAACGAATGCGCTCGAGACCCTATCTGAAAATGACGTTTCCGCGTGCGGGGAATCCAAACGATGCGCAGGAAATTACGAAAACGACGAGATATCGATCGGCGAGATGTGTCACGTCGCGGAATTTCACTCATTTGCGACGGTTAATTGCCGTTTTTTGTTTTTT
>QVNW01008094.1:0-11507 GCA_014825475.1 Pseudomyrmex flavicornis | reverse complement strand
ATACATATTTTTCGAAATATGTGGCAAAGTGGTTTTCTACCGCCCAGTAGTGTAAGTTGTGCTTATTCATTTGTCCGTGATTCGTAAATGTAGATTCGTCGCTGAACAGTACAGTCATAAAAAAATCACAGAAAAAAACGTTTCAGACAAAAGTTACTCATTCTTTGCGAGAATTGAGGATTCGTTGAGAAAACTGTAGGTTCCTCCCATTTAAAAAAATGGAGTTCACTTTCAAATGACCTTGAAATCGTTCACGAACTTAAAAAACACTAATGCAATTCTCTTTCCCCCTTAAAATAGAACAATTTTTGTCTGAAACATTTTTTCATAAAATACTTTGTTTTCAAAATATTCGGTTGTTTCAATTTAAATGCCGCACTCTGTATATATGTATGTATATATGTATGTATGTTATGTATGTATGTATGTATGTATGTATGTATGTATGTATGTATGTATGTATGTATGTATGTATGTATGTATGTATGTGTATATATATATGTATATATATATATATACGCGAGTGAATGTTACCTTATATATATATACGTGAGAAGGTAACATTCACGCGCGAATACTTACTCATCGTGTATACCAAAAGAAACAAAAAATATTCAAAGATGCGACGTTGGTGCATTTAACGTCGTACAGATGCTGAGCAAATGTTTTCACATCGTTACATTGTTGTCGCGCGTTATATTCGGTCTATACGTATACGTCTCTGACTTGTACAGATACTTATCCGGCAAAGTCAATATATTCGTATAAAATTTCTTTCTGGCGCTTACAGTATAATATTAGCGACCGCGGCATCATGTCTACAGATTAAGCAACGAATTCATAACCGATGATTATTTATTGCAGATAATTACTGGGTGCGCTGAAATTTGATTGATCGGCGATCGAACCCGTTCTACACATTTGCCAGGACGTCCGTATCCATCCACTCTGCTAGTCCCTGCTAGTCTCATTTTTTCTACTTTTTTTTCCGATGACGTACAATTGATACGTACAAGTCCATCTCACAATCAGTCAAAATCCTATATAGCTGAACTTGGTATCCGTGATTTTTTACCAAATTAAACTTTCGTGCCGGAAAATCTTGCGTCGGTATTCCATTTGCGGAAACAACTTCGTTTATTGTTTTCAGTGTATAAAAAAATACGTCAAATATAAATTAGTATAAAATAGATCTCACGTACTCAATCTGAAAGATAAACAAAATTTCTGTTTTTTCTTTTTTTTTTCTTTTCTTTTTTTCGTTTGTTGTCAAATATTTGTTTCATTTATTTTTGCAAAACCGTTTGCAAGATACGTGCAAAATAATTATTTTTTTAAATTATTCAGAATTGCGTTTTAGTTTTTATATTTGTAGTAAAACCATATCGTTTGTTCGCTGAATCTCGATAAGTCTCTGATGGGTTAGAGAATTTTTTTTTTTCATACTAATGGATAATATATTTCTTTATATAAATTTTAAACAAATTTTAAAAGAATTTTATATTGTTAACCGCCGCAATTGAATTGCCAATTCAGTTCTTTGTAAACATTTGGCGAGAAACATGTATACATACTTACAAAATATATAAAGAAAAATTTTTCCGAGCTATCTTAAACACGATCAACGTAATTTCAGTATCTAATGCCACGTCGAGGTCAGATGCGATCAGGCGAGGTCTGCGACAAACTCCGCTTCTGAATTGCGATTGAAAAATCTTAATAGAAATAACCAACTAATTTTCATTCCAATGAGATTAGAAATTAGATTTAATTTGATATTTATTCAATCGCTAACTTATGTTTTGCATCTTCTTTTTCCGTCTTCGATGTTGTTCATCAAAAACATTTTCATCGAAACTGATTCATCGACTTTTACAAGGCAACATCCGTTAGGTTACGATTTTTATTTTGTGTTATCCGTATACGTTGTCGTAGCGTTAAAGGACAAAGTTGATAACATGTATACGCTAATCTGCATATCGCGCAGATGTTAAATATACATGCATGTACATATAAAAGTCCAGTCCTTTTATAAAAAGATTAATTTTACAGAGAGCCAACGACATATCAATAAAATGTGTATATAAATGAATGATATAAAAATAAAAACCGATATGCAATTAGTACAACAAACGTAAAAAAATATAATAAACTCGCTTGACCACTTCGTGTGTGTTATAAAAGCAAATTCGCGCCGTCGATGCAAGTACCGACAGATGTCGACGAACAAATTTGTTGCAACTCGCTCACCTGATCGGACATATTGTAACCGTCGTGATGATATGATGTTTGATGATGTTGCGGGACGTTCAGAGACAGGTCGAGGTTGTCGTTTCTCTGTAACAAATAGAAGTAAAGAAATTGTTTAGCTACGACAACAACAGCTATTAATAAGCATTAATACGAGTTTCTTACATACCGGGCAATCAACGTAAGCGATAATAGCGGAAGTATTAATTCTAGAATGGCACCTACATATGTTCGTTTCTTGACGGAAAAAAAAGAACATTATAAATTACATTACAACTAATTAGTTTAATACATTAAAATTATAAAAGTCAAAATTAAGAGATAAGATTTATAAGAAGTCGTACGTTTTACGCTATAAGTAGACTTTAGTGTACGACTTCTCTTAGAATCTTAGTCTTTAAGTTTGATTTTATATCTTTTGGAATTTATAATAATGCTTTTTTTTTAATATTAAAATTATAACAAGATTCCGATCTTAAAGTAAAATATCTGTGAGTATATACCACATCCGGAGTATTTATAGTTTATAAATATTAATAATATTGCTGAAATTTCGCGAGAATTATCGCGTGTTGAGTTACAAAACGGCGTGGCGCGACGCGACGACCGGAATGCGCGCGACGGAATTGCAGAAAAGCGTACATTCGTAATCAAGATAGTTGCAAGTGAGTTATGCCGATGGGGGCAATGTTTGACATTTCGTAGTGACGGCCAGACGTTAGCGCAGGGCGTTACCGCGTTCCACCGAATACAGCAGCCGCCGGAACGAGAGCAATGCGATGAGCATAGCTGTACCTTCGTCCTACCAAAAAAAAAAAAAAAAAAAAAAAAAAAAAAGAAAAAATTACTTTTAAGCTGGTAGAAAAAAATGACACAGACGACACAGATTTTAGATCGTTAAAAATTTTTAAATAAATTATCGAGAGGTGTTGATCGATGGATCAATTAAAAAAAAATTATCAATGCCAAATCGATTAAATTGATCGACATCATGATTGCTGAGATTTCGAGCAATATAATCACAGATTTATATAATTTATATCGGAATATATATATAATAATTAATATAATTTATATTTTATTATACATGCGAGTTAAAAATTCGAAAAATAAAAAACAAGCGATTCAATAACATTTAATTTATTAAGTAATAAAAAAAAAGTATTACTTACAATATAAGAATGTTTTTAAATTTTTTAGCCCGTTAATTAAAAGATAATATTTTTTTATTATTCCGCGATATCGAGTATGCGAGACAATTGAAATATGCGATAATTGTATGTACGTATGTGTATGTTAAATGCCGTAAAAGAACACGGAGTTATTGAGTGAAGAGAAAGTTACGCCGTTAAGACACGCGTATGGCTGTCACGAGTCTCATATTACGCCATATAACAAGCAGAGAAGCACATAATTTTTATTAACCTAAAGATGTCAGAACTCTTTTACATTGCAATATTAAACGTGAAAGTGCACGCACGCAGATAACAAGCTACGAGATGTAATGAACGTATGAAACAAACATATTTTGTTTGGATATAAAACTACATTTTGCTTTTCTTGCTGTAGAAAAACGCTCTTGTTCAACACACAAATTCAAGTTGGTTTATACACACACACACACACACACACACATACACAAAATATATATATATATATAATATATATAATAACACGATCATTAACTCTCAAACTATTATACACTACTGACTAAATCTGGCCTATATAACTACACCCGCGGGATAGTTTTCTATCTCAAATTTTGATAAGTTTTAACTAAAATAAAATTTAAAAAGTTGATGTTTTTTTGCTGTAGTACAATAATTAACGTCGCTTGTGTCATGCGAGTAATGCTTGCGTAATTGTGTACGATGAAATATGTTTGTATCTCGCTAGTGTAGTTAAAGATTAAATATCTAATTAAACAATTGTAGAATATATTTTTATAATAATCATATTTTATTTTTTTAAATACGAAGGAATCTCAATGAATTTCCTGTCATCATGATATTTTATAATCTATATAAATTCAAATAAAATTTTCTATAATAGAATTGTAAATTTATTACAACTAAAGGCGAAAAAGGTGAAATAAATTTTATTTGTCAGATTTTTAATTGTCAAAAAAAAAACATCTGTCAAAAGAACTTTCTCTCTGCAGTTTTTTGAAACATTTTGTATCGTAACAAACAAATAATATGAGGCGTGTTGACACCCAGCGCGCGCTGTTTTCCTTCGAATTCTTTTAATGTCACTACAATGTGCGTATGCATGCGCATGCATTTTTCATGACTTTATGTTCAACACGGCACATGTGTTTCGAGAACTTGTGTGTTGCGCGCATTGATGCATTATTTACCGTTCGGTATAATTTTACATTTTGTGGCAACACAAGCCTTTCCTCTTTTTCCGTATGCTTCTTGTTATTGTTTTCCAGATATACGCGTTTCGTGCGTGCGTTTAGATTTAACTCAAAATCGGACGGAGTGTGTTACAACAATGCGATTGTATGCGCATTAAATATTCAATATATGTATATCGTTGTTCGGTCTACAATTCTGAGACCCGTATTTATTATAGTCGTGTATAATCAGCTGTGAAATAAATCTTTCCGAGTTGTTTGTAAAACAATATTGTAGTTTTTGACGGTTCGAAATACATAAAACATTTGTTGTAACATATTTTCAAATCTTTTAATTCCAACTTCTTTAATGAGATAAGTAGGCCGTTGGATATCGTCGCAAATCATTATTGAGAAAACGGTTGAAAAAAAAAGCAATCTTTTTTATTGTAATAACAAAACATATTAACGCTGTTCGTATAGGTACTTTTTCTTGACTTTTGGTAGCTGATTATATTATAGAAAAGAGTAACGCTCGAGCGATTTAGCGTAGCAGATGAACCTCGACGAGCCATTCCGAAACTCGCCGAAGTAATAAGTTCCGTCTAGTAGTGTTACGCTCTTCGAGCTATTAATATGACGAGTTAGTAATTGTGTTAAATTTGCGCGGAATGTCACGTCATTATGAGATCATGACTCGGAATTGCGAAGATGCTCTCGCGTATAACGTTATCGCTGGTAATCAAGCTGATTTTTCTTTTTTGTTTAAAAAAAAAAGAACAAAAAACCAAAACGAAAGATTTCATTTTTAATTTAATAATTTCGATTATCTTTCGGCTGCTATACAACAGTTCAATCGGACACGGCAATTTTATTTTAGAAACTCGGAGTCTAAAGTTTTCTTATGACAAAAAGTTTCAAAGAAATTTATTTTATTTATCGAGTCTTTTTTACCTTTCACATAGTGTTTATTTTCGTGGCCACGCGCTTTAAAATTCTGACAAAATAAATTTCACTTGAATATTTGAAGACTATAAATTATTACCGTCGTATTAACTATTTTGAAAGTTTAAAAAAAAAAAAAAAAAAAAAAAAAGAGCCCACTAAATTATAAAAAAGATTAAAACTGATATTCGGGATGTCGTGATTATCTTGGAAAAAAAAAATATTCTTACGATTTCTATCGCAGTAAAGAACATGACAAATGATTCGTTAAACATTCATCGTTCCGAGTCCGCGTTATCTCGAACTTCGGTAAAATGAGGTTAATATCCTGTTTACAGACTCTACACAACGTTTCTTATCTCGGTAATAACTTACATGGTCTTTATTTGCTAAATAGCCGCGATTCTACACGAGATAAGCTGCAGTTTTAGTCTTCGAGACATGGTTTCTGAAAAACTTTTCGCAGTTTTTCCCGTTAACTTTTCTTGTTGTAACCTGCTATGTAAATGGACGATATATACTGGTGATATTATCGATTGAGATATAATCGGCAAGAAGGCGAGGCGATGTAAAGAGAAGATAATATATAATATCAAAAATAAAGAAAATCACGCGCTCCACTCGCGAAAAACGACGAGCGTTAACGCGGTGAAAGTCGACATTAATCGCCTCGACATTAATCAACCGGCAAGTATCACAACGACAGATGGTTACGTCAAAAGACGCGCGAGTGTGCGTGCGAGTTACGATAGGATATTTCAACAGGCGTCGTGTATCCTGAGATTGTGGAAACTCGCTTTTCTCTTCTTTTCGAACCTTCCTCATCGAGCAACGAAACGCGCGCGGCATAAAGCCGGTCTATATCGATTCAATATAGCAGCAGCAAAGCAGAAACACACACGCACGTGATCAATATGCATATATGCTTCTCTATGCAAATCGAGAATCGAATAAAAAGTATCTTTATATACTGGCACTAATAAATTGACGAGCAAAAAGTCCGATACACGTCGCAATATGCATAATCAAACGCGCGAAACGCACTGAAAACTTTATCACGCGTGCAAATAAAAGAAGAGTTTGTTTACGCGTAAAAACTTTTATTTATTTATTTACACACGGTGTAAAAATATTTATTATTTAACGATTCACTGTATTTGAGCGTACCGAATATTACAGGGAAAGACACACAAGAGGAAATTGTCGGGAAATATGACGCGAGAAACATAGAGACAAGAATTTTCGAAAGCGCCCTGGAAAATGACGCGTAACCAAGATGTGTGATTGTAACGTATAATAAATACATTTATCATTTGTGAATTTAGGTATTCGTGTACCAAGCGCTATAAGAAAATTGTCGAGAATTATGATGTGCAATATACATATATATATGTATATGCAATATACCTAAAAAAAAAATTTACGAAACGTTCGGCAATCAATGCGGAGACACAACGAGCGTTAGAAAATAACGCGTAACTAAGAGGCGTTCTCGAGTTATATAGCGTGTTCTTATGGCCAAGGGAACACAATGGACGCTTTACAACCCGGCAACAGAGCGAAGCTCTACCTGCGTGTATAACCGTTTTAGACGTAAGGGGGTTCCATTGTGGAGCCCACTTCTCTCTCTCGGGCCTGCCTGCTGTTACTCGTTTGTTGGGAAAAGGTATTCTCTCCCCGTATTTCTTCTTCTTCTTCTTCTTCTTCTCTCTCATCGTCCCTTCTTCCTCCCGACCTGCTCACTCTGTTTCGCTTCGGACGCCGCGTTCTACTCGCACGATCCTTATCGCAAATTTACTTCTCCATTCATTTTTGCGCTGTGACAGCTCTCGGATTTGACAAATGATGCACACAAGTGCTCGAACTATACGCAGATGTATATCCACAGATGATAATGTATATCCACTTTTTTTCTTTCACTGTGTGTGTATGGGAAAAAAAGTTCTAATCTAAGAATTGACCAAATGTTATACGATAATAAGTCTTTTAGAATCTTTAAAATGGTATTTTCTAGTTCCTTTCTTTTTTCTTCGTGGATATATATATATATATATATGTATATATCTGCCTTTGTCGAAAACATGCATTGTGGAAGACGTAAACACACATCGTGCCTTACGAGCGATATAAAGAAGACGATCCACAACCACATTAATTTCTTGTGAGTTTTTAATTTTTTAACATAGACGCGCGCGAAAATTAGATATCTTTGATCGCGTTTCAGTTTGTTACGTTATGACAGAGAATATAATCACGATCAAAAATTGGATATCCTTAATCGTGTTTCAATTTGTTATAACACAAAAGGAATCACGCGCAAAAATCAAATATCTTTGATCGAGTTTCATTGTGTTACAGCAAATATGTAATCATCGAAAGTTTGTTCACAAACTGGCCTATATCGTTACCGCTCTCATCGTTCTCGATGTGAAATCTTTCACCCCTTTTTTTTTCACAATTCTTTGTCTCGAATTATTTCGCTCAGTCTGTCAGTTGTTGTCTCCTTTTGATCTCGAATGCAAGAACCTCTTTGTCATTTAAACTTCGTCGATAAAACGACGCGTAAAGTTTGTAATTAAATATTTGCGCACAGAGTCTTGCGCATTTAGTTTTTTAGAGAAACAATTTCCTTCCAAATTCTCAGAAAGAAAAAATTCTCCCAAAAAATTTTTCACAGATTTTCTCAAACATATCAGATATTTCAATAAACAAAAAAGCGCGATGAACCAAAGCAAAAAAACGGTCGATCGAAACACGTCGAAGAAAGAGATAGGTACACAGAGCTCGGTCTACATCCGCACCTGTCCATCGCTTAGCTCGAAATCGTTGTGCCGCATGCTGCTGCGCTTGGTGGATAGAGAGGGGAAAGGTGAACGAGAAGCGCACTCGTGTCCCAGATGGTGAGGATGGATCTGAGACCAGTCCCTGGCGTCGTGAAACGATTTGTTTTCGAGGCGAGTTTTCGTCAACGGTACGTTTGCGTATATACATCTCCTATGTTCTCTCCAATTTTCAGTTTTCTTTTTTTAGTGTAACACGCAGTTACGTTCGGAACATTATCGTGTCTTTCTCACTATATTGCCTAATTGAATCGCGTCTAAAGATAGAACGAAACGCACAGCTGGATACGACGGTGCGTTATCGCGTCATCGTGTCGCTCTTTCTAAAAAAAAAAAAAAAAAAAAAAAAAAAAAAAAAAAAAAGAGAGAAAAATTAGAATTCTTTTGCTTCTCGAGATATCTCAAATCAAACGTTATATTCCTTGTAATTCAAGCCGTCGCTCGTAGAGTAAAGCGTAAAAGATATACTCCCGTAGTATAAGCTTTGAAATGCGATAAATCGACCGGTTAAAAATTTTTCATTAACCGGGCGGCTCTTCTCTTTGTGTACTTTCAAGTTAAACATGGAAGCGCCCGACTTTTATGAAAAACCGTATACTGCGCAAACGAGAGTTTACGAGAGGCCAATTTTTGGTTTTTTTTTTATTGTTTGTTTTTTTGTTTTTTTTTCAAATAGCGCATACATCCTTCGCTTAATAACGTAACTTTTTTACTTTTTTTAGTAACTTCTATAGCAAGCTTAAATTTAATGTAAGATAAAATATATAATAGTTATATGCGTAGTTGTAAGTCGTCTTATATAACGTTCATTCGTCATTCGACTTAATTGAAGTTTTAGAATTGAACGTTTTTTCTCTCAATCTTTTTTAGTGACGTGTACAACAACGAATTAGAGAAAGTAAATAAAAGGCGTAAAAAAAGCGTAAACTTGCAATTAGTGTCAGAAAATCATCACGTTCTACATCCCACTTGTGCACAAATTAACTCGCATGACGCGCGTTGCGCGTTATTAAATTTTAATTAATCGCGAGTGAGTTATCGTCTCGTGAGAAAAAGTTATCAAAAAATACGTAGAAAAATCAATTATATGAAAAAAAAGAATAAGTATATAAAAACTGCAAAAAAACTTTTAATAAATATACAATATATATATATATATATATATATATATATATATACACATATTAATGTATAAACATATATATATGTTATATATGTTATATGTTATATATAAACATATATATATGTTATATATATATATAAAATACATATATATATGTGTATATATATATATATACATATTAATTACATATACATAAATTCGGTTTTATTTATATTAATTCCTTTCTATCATGTAATATTCATTAGTGCGATTATACACAGTGTTGTTATAATAACAACACTGTAATTTACTTATTTATTACATATTATGTTATTATTCTAAATTACTTATATAAAAAAGAATTTTAAACAAGATAAAAAAAATTCGTTAATTTGTTACATATTAATTATATATTACGAGAACCGTGCGTTCTAATTGGCTGTCAAACTCGTTATCTGATTGAATATATCCGTACAATATCTTAATTTCAATACACTAATAATATATATCACTCGAGCAATAATCACGATTCCGTTTCGGAAGTTGGATGGCATTGAAACGGATTCGCCTTATGTTACACGATTGCCGTTTTTGAACTCGGAAACATTTAATAAGGGTAATTTCCGGGATAAGAGAATTTACAATGTAAATGCCGACAAAAACAAGCGCGCGCGCGCGGCTTATAAAACCTCACAACGGTTACACAACGTTAACGAGACGAGTTGAAGAAAAAAGTGGAGCTGTGCGGGAATGTTACGCGCCCGCGGCTAATCGTAGATAGCATCTCGATCGGTACGTGCAATTAGCGGCTAGGTGTATTGTAATGAAAATGTACACTCGTTACATTATTAATCGCGCTACGTGACGTTACCAGGGATATCTGTCCGAGTTATCTTCGTACGACTGTGTTCTAATTAACGAACACACACACACACAATCGGATTAATATCCAATGAGAGGCGACGTTAACGAGTCGATCCGTCGTAAAAACGACGAGTTTGGTGGAAACAAATTTCGCGGAAGATACTACCGATATCATTATGTCAGCAAAGACATGCGATTATCAAAAATTGAAATTGGCGTCTCGCGCATTTGACATTCGCTAAACGTTATTTAGAAAGTCAACTCGACATATGTTTGTAAAATAACTTTATTTTACTCTTCTTCTTACGTTTTTTCGCTAATCAGTTTGTATTCATCTATTGCATACACTAGTTTTCCGTTCCCGTTTGACTCAATAAAAAAAAAAAAAAAATATCAGAATGAATCAAATTAGATGAAAATACCGTAACGTGTGTAGCAGTGTAATTAGATTATACTTGAGACATTTCCAAATCGTACGCGCGATGTGATCATCGTGTCTATTTATCATCGTTACATCAGAATAGAATCTATCAGACGTTACATTAGAATAGAAGCTTATCTACCGAGTAGCGACTGTACGACGCATAGTATTGAAGGCACAGCATTGAAGAACAAGTAGAGAATCATCTATCCTTTCAAACATCTATCGTGGAACGGACGCTCTTTCGATGGCAGTCCTTTATGTAACGATAAATGCTGTGTAATGAAATAACAAACGAGACGTTGAATGGCCATTTAAAAACAACGCTCTCTAAAACTGCTATTTTTCGTCAAGTGCACAAAACACGCATTGAACATTGAATATTTATCAATATTAATTTAGGCGTGTGTTTGTTAAAAGAATAGAAAAACTCGTCGTTAGAACGCGAAACTCTCGTCTCTTTTGGAAAGTCGATATTTATTTAATATAATATTAGGAGTTTTGTCTCAAAATCGTCTCAGAAATACGTCATTTAAATAACGGTCGTGAGTTGCAGGGTGTATATATATGTACACTCTGTGTGTGTGTGTGTGTGTGTGTGTATATACAGGATGTCCCAGTATGACTTTAACATATCTCGTAAGCAGGTAGAAGAAGTAAAACTGAGTCAAAAAGTCATGAACCATTTTTTTTATTACATATAATAAAGGAGTAATTATTGAATAAATCAGGCCAATCAGCGCC
>QVNW01008055.1:0-10984 GCA_014825475.1 Pseudomyrmex flavicornis | reverse complement strand
TAAAGGATTTAAACGAGTTTAACGAGCGTCATCGACCATTTGCGTCGCAATAATCGAAATATTTCACAATACTGGAAAAACGTGCCGAATCATATACGATGGCACGGAACAAGATTCCAGACGGGGAAGCTGACCACGCAGGAACACGACTCTTCGAGTCTCTTGCACTTTTTATCTCGCTTATCGACGAGTAGCGGAATTTTCTGAACGACGAACGACGGGGGATATGTGCGACGTGCGAGACACGAGATGCGTGCCAAGTACATTACAGGAAAGGTCCGTTGTCATTTTGCCAGCTATTCTCCGGCAGCGAGCAGAAAATTATTAGACAGACGAAATGGAAAACAAAAATAAGAAGATGTGCAAAGCGGCGACGATCAATTTTTATTTTCCAAACGAGAAGCTCTCGGGACGAAAGTTATTTTTGTTGATTTTTTTTACGTAATTCGGCGGGACCTTCGAACGAACGACGTGTTTCAGTTTTTTTTTTCTTTTTTTTTTTTTCTATAACATTATATATACACATGTGTACAACTATTGTCTCGTCATCTAAAAAGTTACTCGATCAGATGATAAAAGAAAAAAAAATAATAAATGAAGACGTATATACATCATGTGCAAATTCCGCGTATTTAATTATATATATAGTTGCTCGAACAACGTCGATTCTAGTGCCACCATGGGTATTGAAATTTCGTTTCCACGTCACACATAGGTCCGGTTCGGCAGCGTGTCGTACGTCGATGGTTTAATTTCGAGTCCACCTTGAAATCGGCACCGGCATCTCCGGGCTTTCAGTAAGCATTTTTATTCGAACTCGTTAAGGTCGTCCAGCAGAAAGGCAGTCTCCTTCTTTTTTTTTTTTTTCGATTATGGCGAAACTTCGCGATGACGTCGGGAACTGAGAAAGCGAGAAGTATTTACTCTTGTGCTACGCTTTGTAAAAAAAAAAAAAATTTATCTTGATGAAATTCAAGTGCACCATGGTCAAGGTAAAAAAGGTTTCCAACAAGCGCACGGCGGGGGAAACGAAGCAAGTTAGAACGTATTCGATCGAAAAGCTTTCAGACGAGATCTGCGATTTAATGTTGCCTAACACACACGGGCCGTTTATTTACGTCAAACCTGTATATCTGACATTTATGCGATATATTTGTTTGTAGATGTTATACTCACGACGAGTATATTTTTCCTGTTGATTTATTGACGGTTTGAAGAAGACGTTTAAGCTCTCATAGTACTTCAAAAGCGAAAAGAATAAAACTACTATTTATTATTTTTATGTGTTTTTCTCTCAAAATTATATTTACCGTCGTTTTGGTTTTCTCTCCGTTTCAATTCGCAGTTTTTTTTTTTTTGTTTTATTGCGGCAAGTTTGGTTCCAACAATTTTTCGTTCCGGGATTTATCATACTTGTATCGCGCTCTTTGCTCTTTAAGCGTTGCTGTATGAATTATCATAAATATATCATGAAATTTTACGCAACACTTCTGTTTTCACTCACCGTCGATCGAAAAATTTTTTTTCTCTCGAACCATTATCTCATTTACTTTTTTTTTTTTTTTTTTTTTTTTAATACAGTAAAATCCGAACAATTTCTTGGTGCAATGTAGAGGAAAAAGCTTTTCTCAGACTCGCAAGCAACGGAATGGAAATGCGGTGTCGAAAACCAACTTCCGTTCAATCTCACCGTTGACGTGATCTTATGCATCTCATCCGCATTAAAACAGACTACTGTAAATATTATATTTTCGGATACGCAGAGAGAGAAGATGAGCTTATTCTTCTTCTTCTTCTTCTTCTTCTTCTCCGATAACCTTCTCGCAAGATGTCGAGTTATGCGCCCAACTGTCTGGAAAGCTTTTGGATGTACTCCAAGATACACGGCGTTAAAAGAAGCTTTCAGTTTCTACGTTTTGCCCCGTTCTCTCGAATAAAAGCAAAGTGAACACGGCTTATATATATATATATGTGGTTGAGAGAAGTACTTTACAACCGAAGAGATATAAAAATTTTTCGAAGCGTCGAATCGACAACAAAAGCTTTTTTTTCCATCAAGAAAAATTTTTCTCTCTATCTTGTGATGGACAGGAAAACGTAACACACAAGTGACGACAGACCAGCAATTTCGACGCAGCATCTTTTTGCCCAACGCGTCTAGTTGCAAACTCACACACTCTCTCTCTCTCTCTCTCTCTCTGTCGTTTCAGGAGAGCAACCAATATTTTTACGATTAATCACTTTGCTCTCTGTTCTCCGGAGCGCAATTCAACTCTGCTTCTCGGAGAGAGTGAATATATCTTCGATTTCCATAGAAGCGTTCGCGAACGGAAGTTTTTAATAAACTACTCACAATATTCGTTCGACAACAAACCATCTTTGAACAAACTTTGACTTGTTCTTTTTATCGTGATTTATTTATTGCCGCTCCCGGAAGCGAGCGACTGGCGGCGTCATTATCGAATTATTGCAGACGCGAGAAAGCACATAGACAGGTTGTTACGCAATCGAGAGATTATACGTTGCAATTATAACAGTCCGTTCTCTCTTGAAAAAAAAAGTTGAAACATACAATATGACGAGAACATCCGAGGAGGAAGGACTCGCATCATTGTGCTCACTTTGCTCTCCGTGTGTGTGTCTCTCTCTCTCTCTCTCTCTCTCTCTATCTCTCTTTGACCTCGACGAATAGAAATTTATAATAAAAGCACGGGAAGTAGAAAAATGCTTTGATCGTGCGACAAAAAAAAAAAAAAACATCTTTGTCCGTTTCTTTGCAAAATTTTAATTTTATTATTTTTAAAAATATTTCCCGGTTATATTTTTCAAATTTAAAAGTTTCTGCGACAAAATGTATTGCACGGACAAAAACTTTTAACAATAAAATATCCCGTTCCGGAGACTTCCATTGATGGAACAGAAATTTTTCCTGATAAGGAATTTCGACTGTCATCGTCAGCTTTAACATATGTTCCATGAAAAACAGGTCTCACGATCGATCAGAGATAATTCAGTTAGACGGGGCTATCGGTTTTGCCGATCGTATTTGGTCTTCCGACTAACTGGTTTAGATGACGAATTGACCCGATTGTTAACCTCTTAGTCTTGCGAGAGAAGCTCGCGGTTGTAACTCGCACATTGGCTTTTGACCTATAACGACACGATTCAGAAAGATTCGCACTTCTTTTTTATACCGTAAATTAAAGAAATTTATCGCGACAAAAGAAAAGTGTTGTTACTCTGATCTCAATATTACATATTGTGCGAGAGAAACATCGTCGAAAAATACGAGACGAGAGTCTCGAGGAGCAAAGCTCGGTCAAAAACGGGGCGAGAGGAAGAGGGAGGGGGAGAGTAGAATAAAATAAAATGCCGTTGCGGTTTCCTGGACGACCTTAAGACCGATTTTAGAATGCCCTTTGGGAAGAGACGCGGAGCGTGGCGAGGCACGCTCCGTCGTACGGCCCGGCTCTTCCTCGGTACTTTAACGGGTGCGATTTATATGCCAAAGCTCCCCAAGGTCGCGCGGAAAAGTTTCGGGCTTCTTTCACCGGGTAGCCTTCTCGCTCGTTTTTTTTTTCTCAAGCAAGAGAAGATATCTTCCTCGTCTTCTCTCACGTAAAAAAATGTTTCCCACCGCTATACACGTATACTGCCGTGAAAGTTTTATGATACAGATGGTTTTTTATTTTTTTTTTTTGTAGCTAATATCATCAGGATCGAATTTCACAACTTTTATTACATTCTGAGGAGAAGAGTCGAACGGAAGCTCGACTGGTGCTATTTGAAAGTTGATGACGATCCCACGTGGGGAATCGAAGATGAGAGACGACGAGCGCTTTTCGGTTCCGCCGTGCGATCACGTGAGGACGGACGGGAGAGCCGGGCCGTCCGAAGCCCGTCGTGCGGGTTGTGAAACAGTGTCAGTGACCGACAGCCTAAGGCCACCAGACCGCCTTGCACAGAGAGCATCGTCTCAAAACGATTTAAGTATCGTTCACACTGAAAAAAAAAAAAAAAAGCGGCGAGACCCGCGAGAAGTTTATATATATATAGGTGTGTGTAACATGTCTTTTCGACGCCATCGTAATACATCGGGCGCGTGAACGACGTGTAAGTATCCGTCGTCGAGGAAAAGGCGCGCGGCGTTGTATCGCCGGCGGTAATCTGAAATTCGATTTGCTTTCACTCGGCGTGTCTTATCGATTCGTTCCGTGTCGTTCTCTCCCTCCCCCTCCCCCGCGCGCTATATCGATTGCATAAACATAAGGATTTAATATGTTGCCTTTGCGTGAACTGAATATCACCCCGTGTCTTTCTCTCTTCTTTTTTTTTTTCTCTCTCTCTCTTTTTCAGTCAGAACGAGATTGTTGTTGTTTCAATACCGAGTGTGAATAATCGATCGCTTATGTTTGAATATAATCGATTCGATTACGCACGCACATAAAGTGATCATCGCTTTGATTGAGATAATCCGTTACAACACTTGCGAAGTAACGCGCGCGCGTCTTGCGTCGCGTGATCGACAGCTCGATCTTGATATCATCGTCAGTGGCGGTTCGTCCGCCAGCGGCAGCGGTGGTTGCTGGCCCTGAGAAAGGCCCTCCCATCCTTCTCTTTGCGATGATCACCTTCGATGTGGGTTTGGCACTGGACATGTCGCACGCGCACGCCGCCTGGCCCACTTACGCACTATCGAGACGCACAACGCCGTGTAAAAACTGACAGTGCCAATAATCACGCTTTTCCCATAGTTTAGTCTGGCGATAAGCGATTATTCGATTAAAATTTATACATCCTTATTTGATCGTCTAATTTTCCAACCGAAGAGACGCGCGATCTTTTTTGTTTTTCCAACGGGTCTTCGATTCAACCACACGGAGTTGAGACGAGATTTTTTTTTTTTTTTTTTTTTTTTTTTTTTTATCCCACCACTTATTGCAAGGTCTAGGTGTATAGAATCATTCTATAGAACCAAGCGCATTTTCTACCTCTGTATCATCATTTCGCGAAGGAAGTTCACTCGGTCGGTTTCCTGCCGACCTTTGGATTCGAGCGCGCGAAGACAAAAGGGGAAGATTCTTTCTTCACCGGAATGAGCGACAAACGTCACGCATTTCACTGGGGGGGAGGGGAGGGGGGGAGGAACTCTCCCCCCGAGGCACCACCCGTGGGAACCGTTACACGCGGGAAACAACGCGGTGTAAACAACAGAAAATGCCTCTCCCGTTAATCACTCCGCAACAGAGAGATCACGTTGCATCCTCTTTTCATATTCATTTCTAATTGATTTCGCGCTCGAATCAAAACGAAAAAAACGTGCGAACAACTCGGCTCGGATTTTGACGAGTCGAGAAATTTATGTTTGCGTGTATAACGCAGCACCGGTGAATTGCGCGTGCGGTGTGCGCACGGCTTTGTCCGGACTCTCAGATCGTGACAAAAAAAAAAAAAAGGAGGAGGCCATCTCGTTGTCTCATCTTCAATCCTCGCGACATTTTGCTTTTTCCAGTTTAAGCATTCGAATTTTCGCAAAACAAAAGAATCTCTTTTGCGACATTTTTTTCGCACGTGTATCCTTAATTCTTTTTTTTTTCCTTCTTTTCTTAAGTTTTAAGTCTCGATTACGTTTTCCCTCTAATTAAAAGTTTTTCAATTATCTCTTTGTTATCGAATGGTATTAAACAGAGAGCTGTGGCTACAGCGCGTAGTTTAGTTCGTCTATTCACGCTGACCAAAGGTTCTCTCTCTCTCCCTCTCTCTCTCTCTCGACAACACGCGAATTCATATCCGATGATATGGCGAGACACCCGTGTGTCTGAGACACGCTCCTCGAAATCCCTTATAGCCAATTCCGAGAATCCCGCAAACATATCCGCTCCAAAAGAAGGTAAGCAGTTGTACCTATAATCTCCCTCCGGGCGCGGTGAGTCATATTTCAGCGCGTGTGACAGGTACTCGCCGTTTAAATACCTGGTCGCATATAATTGCCCGTGCCAAGTCTTACTTTAATAGCCACCACGCGAGAGGCTGCCGGTTAAAGAGGAAGACCACACTTTTATACCCAACCCGAATCTTCCCTTCCCTCCCCCCCCTATCATCGATCATATCGATTTTCTTTGCGCGCCCATAAATTTATTTCACGCACTTACATGTATTTTTTATTTGTTTATGTTTTTATTTGTATTATTCAACACGCTTTGTTTAAAAAAACAACAATATCTCTATTGATATTTTATTTTTACAATTTGATCAATTGATAAAAAAGAAAAAAATATCACATCGCTTAAATAGACCTTATGTTGCAACAGTTTTTTTTTTTTTTGTTTTTATTATACGATTGTGAAAACTGTGTGTGTCTCGCGAGATATTATATGTATATCTCGCTGCAACAAACGAGTCGAAACTGTTTTCCAAGGTGGAAGTGACGGCCGCGCGCGGTCACGTGTTTGAATGCCTTATAAAGTACGAATGAACGGACGTCCTGAAGCGTTATGCAACATTGTCTTCCTCCCCCTCTTCGCCGGTAATTAAATATCGCTTGATATTTTAACCTTCCATCCTTCGCATTTAAACGACGATATCCTTTCTCCAATTATACCGGTAAATCCGTTGGCGAACGGGGTCAGCCGTGAGCCAAATTTGTCTGGCAAAAATCGCGACACTACCCACGCGCGCGTGTCAGCAGGATAATATAAAACGGTAGTGAGTGCCGCGCGCGGTAGAGAGCCTTGAACCTGAAACCAACTCGTTTGCGAAAGCGAGATGATAGCAATATACAATACTTTCTGGCGGTCAGGTGAGAAGAACAAAAAAGAAAAGAAAAAAAATCATTCCTTGATCTCGTAATGAAGTAACATATATTATTCGAGATCTTGTTTAAATATCATTAATATCTCTTCCAAATTAATTAATTATATCGTCGTATATTTATGGAAAAAAAACATCAAATAATATTTAAAGCGAATTGACGAGAGAAAAAGCTCGGAAATTGCAGCTACGAAATTACGCATTGCGCTGTATACACGCAATTGCGTTATATCACCGCGCTCTGTTTTGTTTGCATAAAGAGCTTTATCTAACAAAAAAAAAAAAACGTTACATTTGGGCGCCGACATAGTTGATTCAGCGTTTAAATCGGTCGCACGGCGCGCGCGCGCACACATACACAAACCCGATGTGTTAACTTCGGGTTCTCGTGTAACGTAATGTCACGATCTTACGTGTGACGATGTACCGCAATGTGTCGAGCTGTTCTCGCCACTTCCTGGCTCTCGTCACTGGACGTTTCTTTCCGCGCGGGAAAACATCACGAACGCGCGTGTCATCGTCTCTTGCATTTTCGCTCGTTCGGAGAGCGCGAACGTTTGCGCATCGACGAGAAAATGCGCACCGACGACGTGCAACGAAGCGACTTAAGTGCATCTCGCCGCAAAATGCTTTCCGCGCGTTTTTTAGATATGTGCTTCCAAGTAATTTCAATCACACAAATCTTTCAATACGCTCGGCCGAAACGATGAAACAACATATGTGTGTGCGTGTGTTACTTTTACATATATTTACAGTTTAGTTCACATATATATTTTACTGTAAATTTTGTTACGTAATCTCAGAAACAAATCTTTATATTTTTCTCAAAATGTATATTTCATTCGAAATATATTTTTCTTACAAAAAAAAAAAAATAAAGTGCATATTTAAATGAATATTACGTACATTTTTATAAAAAAATTTCTATATATCCACGATAGAAAATGAACGAGTTTTCGGAAGTCTTTTCCGAGAGTGACTGACAGTATATGTGACTATTAAAAACCTCCCTCTCTTCCTTCGCAATTTTTTTTTTTTTTTTTTTTTTTTTTTTTTTTTTTTACCGATTGGCGGCTGTCGCGCTCCGGCGGACTTTAGCGAACAATTTACATGGGCGAGTGTTTTGAAGCCATCGCAGTACGCCATCGAGTAGTTAATACCTATTTTCGTTTGGTCCGCACACGTTCCACAGAATTTTATTTGGCGGCAGTGGACCGTAACGAAATCCCTCGGCGTTGCGCGCCGCAGCTAAAATCCCGTTCTAGGGAACGCCCGATTGGCGGGCGCTTGATTGAATTGGCGGTCACTGGCGGGCATTAGGTCCTAGCTTGCAAAGGATTGAATTTCTGTCACAATTATCGACCCGTTCCTCTTATCCTCGCGTCGCGTACGACCCACCGCAAATTCCGCGGTAATCGTCTAAACGCAGCTGGTGCCTTTAATAGGAAGGAAGGCGAGAGAAAGGTTCACAAGCGCAGGTTTCCCAAATGACGTTTCAAACAAACAGCACGCATTGCCAGAAAGGTTCCATCTAATTTTTTGCTTCGAACGTGTATAATTATACAAATTGAAGTTTGTCTTCCAGTTTTTAAGTTTACGAGCACGTAGCAATTAACGTGCGGATTGTGATGTAAAATAAACAAAGAGTTATCAAAATAAGAAACTTTGGGAGAAAAAATCTGCTATTGGAAGTTGTTGCCTGTTCGAACTCGGCCAATATATACAAAACTAGTTTGTATCATTGACACACAATTGGAAAGCTTCGAAAGAAGAGTGTCACGGTCGATCCGAATTGACAGCACGTATGTCTTCGTCTTTGAGACACTGAAAACGTGAGATGAATCTGCGGATTCATGCGCGAGATCGAGATCGAGATCGAGATCTGTAGTTCTCATTCTATCGAAAATGTCGCGTATGTATACAAATTCAATTCGTTGTGACACAACGCGAGCGAACGAAAATTTATTATTAGTGTGTTAAAAAAATGTTGCATATATATTTCCGTTGGTTCGCGGAAGTTTTCCAACGAAGCTTATTGTCCTGATACACTGGCATTGCTTGCGTAACGATAATTGACTTTGATCTAGATTGATTTCTAGATCTAGATGCGGATCTTGACCTCCGTTAACTGAGTATCGGTAAATCAAACTGGATTTAAAACGAACATAGTCTAATAGAGAGAGAGTATATCTACAATCGATTCAACGTTAATGTATTATTCGATCTAATAAAATATTTCGGACCATTTAATTAAATTAGTAAACAAACTTTGACAGTCTTTGATGGCAATTGAAGGGAAAAGAATAAATTAATTTTTGTCTCTGATGATTTTTTTTTTTTATATCGATAGTCTCTGGGTAAAATTACGATCATTTGTTGTATCAATTATTATTAATTATTGTATGTTATTTAACACGTAATTATTTACCACGTAAATTACACATATTAATTTTGCGCATTCTTTAGTATAAAACATCCTTAATTATATAGCGCGCGTTACGTGTGTAATAATTATAACAAAATTCCACTACTTTATTATTCTTTTTTTTTTTTTTTTTCTAGATGAGAAACAGGCAAAGAAGGGTTAAATCCGTGTGTTTCGTGTCGGGAAATCGTGCTCGAGAAACTAATTGAGAACCACGAAGTGTGCTCCGTTAACGAGCGTAATTGTTCTTGGATACAAGGGGATTTAATTACACGGCACTTTTCTCTTGCTCCGTGCTCCGAAGCGCAGCGTATCTCTCTCTCTCTCTCTCTCTCTATCTCTCATTAATGAGTGACGTTCGCGAAGGTGAGTGATTACGCAAAAAGTGGCCGATGTATCAACAGTCGCCGCCTTTTTACCCTGATTCTGCATTATTTGTTTACAAGCAATCAAATTGCGGGAATCTCGCTTCGGATTAATTAATCAATTGGTATACAGGTCGGTCAGTTTACGCCGTCGATTCGCGCCGATATCGTTTCGTTGCCATAATTACGTTCAAGAACGTTGTGGCGAATAAGTTGGACAAATCAGTGTGTGTGTGTGTGTGTGTGTGAAAATTTCCCGATCAAATTAGAAATAACTAACAATTGCAAATTTCTATTTTTTTTTTTTTCGTGAAAACAAATAACACAACTCGAAATTTTCAATAAAATACGAGTCGGACTTATCGCAAGAGGATTTTTGTCACAAATTTGGGGAAAATGTGATGAAATAAAATTGTCGGGAAAAATATATATAAATAAATGTTTTTTTTTTTTTTCATATACCATCGGTAATCCGTAAATTTTTCCGACCATTTATTTCGCCATTATTTCGCATACAAAAAACCCATCGGCTGCTTCAATTTGCAACTCGCCCGCGTATAAGATATTACGTGACGTTTGCGTTTATCCGCGGGTATACCAATCGCGATCGATTTCTGTTGAGAGCTGGTGTTTACGCGTCGGAATTACGTGTGTATTTATATATATATATATATATATGTATATATGCGCACATGTATAAACGAAACAACAACACACTCACCGCGTTTGGATATCCGGGAAACACAAATCCGTTTGCTCGGCTGCTCTTCTCTATTCTCTTCTCTCTTCTCTTTCTTTTATCGCGTATCCGACAAAAAACAATTTATCAATTTATCACATATCTCCGCTCTCTCCTGACGAACGTATTTTGCCGCGTCCTTTCTTCCACTCTTGTCGCGCGCGTTTACAGTTTATCTTCCCGTCTCTCTTTCCCGAGATTCTAGAACAATCCGCGCGCGCGTGAACTACTACTGTGTGAAAATAAACGTCAGGATTAACACTTCTCTCTCATCGGGATGAACGACAAAGATTTCACGCGGCGTGAAACGTTCGAGACGTGCGTCACAGGCTTCTTCTTTTATTTAAGTGCGCCGATCTTTTCCCACACAGCCGGCGAACTTTTGTCTGTGTCACGTGCCACAAAGACCTGTTTCGTTCGACGTGCCCACCCGTTGTGTGCTTTCTCTCTTCTTCTTCTTCTTCTTCTTCTTCGGTCGATCTCTCGCAGAACGACAAACGCAAATATCACTTTCTCCCTATGTCTCTTGTTCGGTTATACCTTAGCACCCGTTCGCATACCTGTCTCTCTGCTATTACTTCGTTAGTAATAAAATGTATGTGTAACGCATCTATTGTCCTTCTCTTCTTTTTCTCTCTCTCTCTC
>QVNW01007888.1:0-11167 GCA_014825475.1 Pseudomyrmex flavicornis | reverse complement strand
GTTGAAACGTTTCGACACATAAACTTGTTTGGATTATTGCAAATAACACCCTGCACATGGTTCCTATTGGCCGATGATTTTACACAATTTATATTTCAAACTTTAATTCTATAAAAAAAAAAAAAAAGTTTTAGATCCAGTGAAAGCACAATGTTCAACATAGTGTGTTTGTGAACTCACTTGATCTTATATAAACGTAACCTTTTAAATAAACAATCTACGCTTAAGAATAATTGCCGCAACAAAATGAAATTTTTATTCTTCACGCATTTTAATTTTTTCTCATGGCTTCATGTTCTATCGAACACACGTATTGGATCCGCGCGCTAATATTTACTTCCTACCCAGGTATATAAAGGAAAATTATGCTTCTATATGGCGAACTGAGAGAGAACTAAAGTACATCGACGTTGTAGATACATGTTGCTTGTATCCACATCGTTGTTTAATGTAGATTTTCCTTAGTAATAAACCTCTAAATTCGTAACGATCATATTTTCTGTAAACTTGGAGAAACCTAATCCAAGCCAACTTAATTAGTTTAACGAGAGAAAGAGAGAGAGAGAGAGAGAGGAGGGAAGGAGAAATCTCAACTGACAGTTTCACGTGTGTATCGTTCGCATCGATTAAGACGCAGCTCGCGATACAATGATATCGCGTGGCGATATTACGTAACATTCCTAAAAGCTACGCAGTCGTAAACCCTAACTACAATCGCGATCTCTTACGCTAATTGCCAACATTGCCGGAACAACAATAGTAATGCGATTATGTATGGCATGCGCGCGCGCGGGTTAATTGTATGAGGATACAAGTTATAACCCCCGGTGTACATTGGTTACGAGCAATTCGTTTCTATAGCGCTTTGCGGTTTCCTCATCAACAAGCAAAGTGCATACATAATTAGGCGAAATGCTTGTGTAATCAATGAAACTGCTCGCTGGTGTAATTGACGCGATTGAGATATATTTGCATATTTTGCACGAGATTGAACACATTAATTATGATCGGCACATATTCCCTCTGCTCTGTGCGCGCATCCATCGCGCTTGAGTTCGAGATCGTCGTCTTGATACTGTACTTGTACATTATCATGGTCATGTGATATATCACGTATTACGCACAGGTTTTCGACGCGTTGTACGTCCCAACAGAGTTCTCGAATAATAAAAACGTGACATCGGTAAATCTTTTTTTTTTTTTTTTTTAAAAATTTTGGTCTTCTAACATTTGTAATTATCTTATTACTTCGACCGCTGGCGTCGCATCTATGTATAGATGAAACAATCGTCGGCTATTATTGTCAGTTTTTTTTCGACGAAATTATTAATGACATCTATTGAGAAACTGTATGGAGATTTCTGTGTGTGTGTGTCAAACTCGGCAAACGTTTTCTCAATAAATATTAATCGGTGGCTTCACAAGAGCGAGAGGTCAGAGAAATAATTTAAAACGGTTTAGTAATTTTCTTTGAGAGAAAGAGAGAGAGAGAGAGAGAAAGAAAGAAAGAGAGAGAGAGAGAGAGAAATCAGACAAGGTAATGAAAGTTTATTACCTATGAGTACGAGATTAACGAGAAGCGATTAAAAACCAACCACGGATTTGAGATTAAAACTCGAGTATAAAAATTCCGACGTTTTATATCGCAAAAAAAAAAAAAATGATAGAGGCTATTGTGCTTTTTAATTCCGTCGAGATTCGCTCGAGTGTGTGCGGAAAACCGCGAGAAATCATCGCCCGAGAAGATGAATTCAATTTCCAATCTCAAGAGCAACCGGAGAACTTTTTTAAACTGTCTGTATTAATCGATTGAGAAATCGTTTCGTAGCAAAACTCGCGCAGTTCAATTTCATTAAATACCTAATAAGCGCAAGCTTCCAGTCAAACAGAGAACGCGAATTTTCGTTTTTTTACATATCATTTGAAAGTTCTCGCGAAAAAAAAAATTCTCTCCCGATCAAAAGCTCTCTCTCTCTCTCTTCGACAGTAACGAGAACGGAACAGCTTATAGCGCACCCACTGCAAAAGTATTGCGGATGACTCTACTTTATAACGGTAGTTATTAAGAGCCGTTGCCAACAATTTCACGCACCATTGTGTCGGCAAACAGTTGGAGAAAACCGTCGAGCCGGCGTCATAAATCCCCTCCCCGGAAATCGACTACGAGAAATAATACATTACTTTATCGAGCTCGATTCTCCTTTTCTATGTTTTACATTGTATATGTTGTATCCTCACACACACACAAACGCTTGCGCGTTCGTGCGGATGTCGCGTGTGAACACGCCTTCCGTTGGAAAATGGGCCGGTGTCTCGCGATATTAAATTGCGACGCTCGTAGACTTAACACAGTTAAAGCAGAGAGAGAGAAGAGAGAGAGACTTCGTTAAAGAGTCCGCCGCGTTAAATGTTCGTTTAAACCGCCCGCGATGACACTTCTCCAATTGCACTTGAAGAAGAGGCCTCCGTTGTACAAGAAGCCGCTCCTCACCAACGAGAAACCAACCGTGGTGGTACGGCAACGTGAAGCTGGGTGAACCTCAAAAAGATAGCCGTATCGATTCAACCACCACTTGCGGTCTCACACGCGGCGGCTCATCCCGCCTCCTCCTTTTCGCTGTTACCGTAAAAAAAACGCGTTCTCCGAAAGTAATCGCGCCGCTAAACGAACGCAAGCCGAGAAGAAGATGCGAAATAATAATGAAAGAGACAAAAGACCTATATTTGAGCGGGTCGGATGTCACGGATTTGCGGTAAGTTCCGCACGAACATATTGACGAATAACAAATCAATCGCGCGCGAGAACGTCGAGGAGTTCGCGAATTGCGGCTCAAATCAAATGACCCAACTTCGATCTTGTTTCGAGGGCAAGCCGCGAATTTCAAAATTGGAATTCTCGGTCGGATAGCACGTACGTACGTACGATAGCCGGCTGGCGGTGGTTAACGCAGTGATACCCAGCAGGTTATGGATTTATTCGATCAGGCTTATGTGTATACGCTCGTAACATACATCTCGTAATGTCGGGGCCGTTATAATCGGGGAGAGAGCACGCGGAATTGCTCTTTCTCTCTTTCTCTCTCGTCTCACCTATCATGCCGCCCGCGTATGAATAATCATTCCGTTATGCGGAAAATACCAAGTCTCGTATCTCGCGTCTGTCAACGTCGTTCCTTCTCCTCGTCTCGCGCGCGCTCGCTACTTCTCGTCGTATAATATTTCTTACCCGCGTTATATCCTCTTCCCATGTATGTACGTACATACGTATATCCGCCATTTGTCACGAAATATTATGCATCTCGCGATTACACGTACTCGATCAGCATAAGGAACGCCGATAGGCACTCGAGTTTGGGATATTACTCGTGTTTTATCGCCTCGCGCGGTCCACCGAGTTCGGGAGTTAACTCACGATCACGCGCTCCGCGAGCTCTCTCTTCCGAACGGGGAGAGTTAGAAAATCGCTCGGCTGACTCCCGGGATCTAATGTGCGATTTACTGGCGGACCATGCGGAACCATAGATTATAGTTAATATCCCAGAATCGAACTTCGATGATAAAGTAATACCTATGTGACGGAACGTTTCTCTCTTTGATTCTTCGCGGAAGGTGAGGAGGAGAGAGGAGGAAAAAACTCAATTAATATCGGAGCTCGTAGTTGAGTTTGAATACGGTTCTTTCGTTTTTTTCTTTTTTCTGCATTTTTGCAACAATTTGATGTAGCAAATCGACGACGAGTGTAACGTTATACTGTGAGAGTTAATGACGTAACAATATGCGTAATTTTTACGTCAATGATTAAATATTCCCTTCCCTTTTTAAAATAGTAGTACGATATTTTCTCTTCAAATTTTGCACGCACTCTGACTGAAATCCCGCTGTTTCTCGCACCCGGATATTAACCTCGAGTTGCGAAGAATGTGCCTATCATTTTAATGCGTTAAACATTTGCCCGCGGCAGCGAGAAGCTCGCGGAGCGAAGTGCGCTCTCGCGCGCCCATATACGTGAAATTGTATTAGAGAAAGGAATTTCGGTATTATAAACGATGTTAATGTTTCTCGCGGTTCACATTTATGCCGCAATTAATGGAATTACACAAAAGTTTCGTCTCGAGCTATGAAGCTCGCTCGGCCGAGAAGCGCGCCGCATGTGCACGGGGGCGATCGTTATCCCTCCGCGGGGAGAAATTTTAAACCGTCCGTCATATTGTCGCGCGTGAAAATTAATCGGCTAAACGCGAACATGCACACAATCGTCTATAACGTATTAACCCGTTTACAAATAATATCTGGTTATTTCCTTTCGGAGACACCGGCGGCGGTGGTGTTGCCGCTAATAATCGCTTTAATTACGCGACATATTCGATTATGCGAATTCACACTGTAACGCATTATGATATCGCACAGTATCCATTACATTCGCTGTAACAATTCTAAATTTCGTATGATTATGCAGCGCGAATTAATTACGCATTCGCAGAGGATTCGCGCGACGAAATTACCTACTGAACGATCGGCTTTGATATGGCTAACAGATTACAACGTCGCATTATACATCTCCACTCTAATCGTTCCCTTTCCACTCTCCATAAACGTTGATATTGATTATTTCTGACTGAACTTGTACGAGAAACACGGACAAAATCGACGAGCGCGCGGTGTCTGTACCGAGGTGGAGATGTGAAGAGCAATGCGAAGTGCATATAAACATAATGTACTCGTCGCCGTTTACACGCATTTGAGTAACGGGGAGAGTCGCGCGTAACACGGAAATTGCGGGGTATCGGCGTATCGCACACAGATTTCACCGATGGGGACGACGCGATTCCCGCGAGTTTTGATCAAAACGCGCGACATTCGCGTTTCCCGTGTATTGAAACGAGCCAATCAAGCTGATGAGGCGGCGAGCAAGCACATGTGCACAAGCTCGCGTGCTGTGTGTACGGGATACAGGCCGTCAATTTTCTTTCGAGGAAGGTACACATAATCGGCAAGACAAATCAATATTGCGAAACAAAAGGGAATAATAAACAAACTGAAATAGAGACAAACAACTGTCGTTATACCTTTTTCCAACTGATTGATCTCCGATACAGTACTCTTTGTATAGTTGAATTGCGCAACAATTACACGTTCGGAAACGCTTCGCTCGAATTTCGCATTAATAATCAAAGTAAATAACTTTTACAAATAAATAAACTGAGTGAAACTTTTCCGTAGATTATTAATATTCATTTGAATTTTGACGGACCTTCCTTAAAAGTTTTCTTCGCTTTTTTGATTCTTTTTGCACAGATATTTAAATACGTAACGCGCATTATTAAACATTTAATTAATAACGTTTTTATGTTTTGTAATATTACTCATGTACGACGAGGGTAGAGCGTATTAATTAATTACACGGTAATATAATTTCACATTAATTCATTGTACTTACCATAATATGTGGTGAATTCGCAGCGGCAGAAGTTAATCTGTAAAAATAATAAATCGAAATCTGATCTCTTTAAAATTATATTTCATTAAACATATGTAAAATTAATGTTTACGACATCTGTAGTAAATGGCGCGTGCGACGCGTACAGTACAATAATAATAATAATAATTAAAACACAAATTTATATCGACGTCACAAAATACGAGCATTTAATAATACAATTAATAACATATTAATGTGCCACTAATATTAATTATATTAGATGTTAATCACATAAAAGCTTGTTGTACAAAATCGAGATTACTATGACATTAAATCATTGAATATATCGTGAACATATAATTAAACAAGTTTGGTTTTATTCGCGTACGTACGTGTACGTACACAACAACACGATACGCGTATGTACAAAATGCTAATTGAGTGGAAAAAAATCGCAACTAATTACGATCACGTGCGCCACTAATTACAATCGCGCTAATTACTGTACGCGGCGCGACAATCACCGCAGCATTCTAATACTTCTACGCGCGCGCTCACACTCATTCGCGCGCGATAGTATAATATACGCCATTTATCTCGAATGTACGGGCGAACAAAAAAAAAAAAAGTCAAACGCAATGATCCGCCTTTATGTTCACGTTGCTTTTGGCAAACGCGTTTTCGTTGCGCGCAACGTTGCGAGACGTTTAAAAACTCCGCGTGAATTTGCACCAATTTCAAATTGCGCCATTTAGGAACGAAGCGACAATTATCGATACGCAACTTTACACAGTATTCGAAATGCCGTAACACACATAGATGCAAAAACTGCGAAACAAACAGCGCGAATCAATAGCTTTGTTGTCAGATATTTTTACTTACCATACACAAACATTATTTTAATAAACGTGTAACTCAAAATAGCACTGTTCATTGAACACAAAATCGTAACGGTCTATATCGAAACACTCGCAC
This sequence comes from Pseudomyrmex flavicornis, assembly GCA_014825475.1. Lineage (NCBI taxonomy): Eukaryota > Metazoa > Arthropoda > Insecta > Hymenoptera > Formicidae > Pseudomyrmex > Pseudomyrmex flavicornis. Next base: position 4,773 of record QVNW01007888.1, on the reverse strand, counting down.
ACGCGCACACACACACACACACACACACACACACACACACACACCGATTAACCGTAGGAAGAGCAAACACACGATCGCGCGCGAGCTAATTTTCCGCTACGCACTATTTAACGCAATGCGATAGCCGGCCGTTGCTCGATTCGGCACTTTCGACATTTGTTCACACACGAATTTGAGTTTGAATTGGATAAAACAAAGCGAATAGAACGCGGTCGCGCTCGTTCTCGCGCTCTTCCGAAATGACGGCACGCCGCTCGAAACTATAGCGACGACAACACTACGCTAGCCAAATGAAAACTTCATCGACAACCTGGCGCCTGGTCAACGATGATGGCGATGTGAACGTTTATTGCGGTAATAAAACAATAATGCGGTTGCGCATATTGTGTGTAACACGAAACATAACGTAACCTACGTACATACAACGTAGCGATAATCTTTGCCGCGTTAGTGTTTTAATGCCATTAATACATCAATCGCGCGCTCTCGCGCGGAAATTCTCAATACTCAATTAGGCGCGTCTGATGCATCTCACACCCGAGTGCGATAAATGATCGATCGCGTTCGTCTATGAATAATTAATCATACTTTATGCAATCGCTCATCTTTTTTAATCATTATATATTGCACGCATATTCGCTCGGCCGGGAGAGGAAGGAAGTAGTGCACGTAATAATCCGACGTTATAATCCGTTAGCTTTTTTTTTTTTTTTTTTTTAGAGAAAGAAACGAAGCGCTAAGATTATGAGAGAGAGAGAGAGATCGTTCACATAGAAACGCCTCGTATACACTTGAATGAAACATTCGCGCTTTTCACGCGCGGAATAATTTTACCGTATTTGGAACACAAATCGTTCGCGCGAAATATTCATATATTTCCGCGCGCTTTTCGAAGTAATTTAAATGGCAAAGCGATGGAAAAAGAACAGACTCTTTCTCTCGAGAACGATCAAAGTTCGGGATTTCGTTTCGGTGAACACGAGAAGAGCCTCGATCGAGACAAAGTTTGATGCGCGACGAGAGCCCTTCTCGTTGTTCTCTGGAGTTAGAACAACAAATTCTTCTTGTTTCCTGACGTTTCTCTTCTTCTCTCTCTCTCTCTCTCTCTCTCTCTCTCTCTCTATCTATCTCTCTCTCTCGTCTCTGCGGACGATTATAGAAGCGAGAGTACCTGTTATCATTACGCAAAAAAATTGACTAGGGATACGCCGTGTTTTCCCATCTTTTTGCATTGTGAATGACGATAACCGCGCTATTCTCAGTGCAGAAATATTTTCTTATCATAAGCAGCGACCCTCTAAGAAAGATTTTTTGCAAACATATTCCACTTTTTCAAGAAATATTTTCGCATCGCGAGTTTTTTATCACTTTCTTTTTACACGCTATTCCGACTCATTACGCACGCGTATCGTGTGCTTTCTACTTTGTCTCTTCTACTAAGAGCAATTTGATATCGCTGGAGAATTACTTAAGATAGTTTTACCTGCTCATCAAATTTACTTCATATTGTCTGCTTGATTGCACATAATATATATGTATATATTGTTGCGTTTAATTTAAAAAAAAAACAATTGTATACATGGAAGATCTCTTTTATTGTGCAATTTTAGTAATTTAGAATAATGAAAGTTTTGCACACGTTTGAATTTGACACTGACAGTATATTTTTAAAAGCAAAACTATTACGAGTTTGTGCGTCATTTCTAAAATAGAATTGTAAGACCGTAGCAGGTCATAAAAATAAAGCCGAGCAAATCTTTACGGAACACATATTCGTTTTTTTTTTTTTTTACGTCAATCTCCAACATCCCACGCACTCTCGAGTCAATCTTTTTTTCTCGCATTCTCGTGAACAACGTGAGCGGAGAAAGAATTTGGCGTTCCGTTCACGTTCGCTTTTCATTAACTCATAAAGCCTAATAACACTCGCTCGGGAAATCGCGTGCTAGGTAAAAAAAAAAAAAAAAAAATACTGTCAGGCTAGTCCCTGTCTACCAGCCGACGTGTAATGGATTAACCTATTTTTATGTAATATGTCACGACGTGTCGCACGCATGTCACATTTGCATATCGTATATGTCATCGTGAGTTCCCCATAGATGCCGAACTATAATCAATCAAATCGCGATGGTCTCTAGGGGTTTTTCCGCGAACGGATATGGATGGTTTGATTTAAAAGCGAATTACATATTGAAACGTGACGCGCACGCAATTCGTGAATTTTTTTTCGCACCTCTCTGACCTCTCGCTATTCCGTAACAGTATCGACAACTTTAAATTTGGTAATACGTTGCATTTTTTAAGACCAGAGAGAAAAAATTACACTTTCTTAAGAAATATTGTGATAATATATTTGTTATATATTGAATGTTTGATCTTATGTGATTTTTCTTATGTGTCTATATGACAATTTTTCTTATGTGACATTTTTAATAGAAAGAATTGAAATAAAATAAAGATTGGAGAGGAATCGTTCACTGTGAACCCTCACTCAATTTTATCGCAATTGATTCGGCGCGGAATAGTGTCACTGCAGATTTCCGTATTTTTAACGATAGAATTTTCATTGACTCTATATTATTTTCGTCAAGGCAGAAAGAAATAGGCTTCGCTAATTAACAGAATTTAATATTAATTTAAAAGCTCTTCACTCTTCGATTCTTTATTTTCCGGCTCGTGCATTCAGCAGAGACGTTCAAATTTCTATACAATTATAATGGAAATTACTTTGTTACGAGTTTCCGCGAGACTCTTTTAACATTACTAAACGGATTTCGTTTAAATCGTGCATTATTAACTGCAAAAGGTTTTTTGTTTTTATTTATTTGTTTTTTTTTTTTTATCGTTTTTGAAGTAACATTCGTACTTCAGTTGTTCTTTGTCTTTTTTCTCGCGACATTTCTATCAACGATAAATAACAAAACAAAACCCATTTAAAAAAGTTTCAATTAAATAACTTGCTAACTTGCTTTTTTCTATGTCAAATGTTGAATAATTGCTGCGTGTGTGAACCGTAGTTAACAAACTAAAAAATAGTTTACTTCACTATAAAGTTATCATATTACCTCAGGTTTGTTATAAAATGTACCTCGTTTTTTTTTATATCGTTCCGCGTCGTACTTTTTTTATTGCGTTTGTTACTTCTTCTAACTGTTTTCAACAATTGTGCAGCGCACGACGTGTCTCTCCATCACTATTAGCTCTCTCTCTCTCTCTCCTCTATATTTTGATAATAATACAGAAATTTATCACAAACTTGCGCAAAAGTGCACAACCGCAGACGGAAAATGGTGACCGGCCGCGCGCCGCGCGCGCGAGAGAGCACATGACATCTCGCGGGAACTGTACATTTTCCGACACATGTGCGGCGAAGCGGCACTTCATACGGCCGCGGCTTCATACGCTTCCTATTGTTCTGCTCATCCCCGCGTAATCTGTTTCTCGAAAGACCAGCAGTAATGTCGGTACGTAATACCACTCTTTTGTATGCGCCGCCGCGCGGCTGCCACTGTCGCGTCGCGCGTGAGATATTTTCCGGAATTTCCGAGCGCGAAAACGCGCGCGCGAGAATTCGCGCTCCGATACCGCACGGGAAAGCTGTGAGCTATATTATACACGCAATAATTCGCATTCCGACCTCAACGTGGTGTGTGTCCAGTTGGTTTTCATCATTCGCGTCGCGAAATAACATATTGGCGATTATATCGCGCTTTTTTGTTAATAAAACCTCGGAAGGGAAAGTAGTCTTGCGGAAAATTTACATAATTTAGAATCGATATCGCGGGGCGCAAATAACTTATTACGAAAAAAAAAAGTAACCTAGTCTAGTTTTACATCCCTCTCCTACTACCACGTTTCCGGCTAACGTGCATTTTAAATCTTCTTTCAACAATTTTGAGAAATGTAATAAATGCGGCAAAAACTACATCTCGCTCTCCGCAGGGTAATCTGCGTCTCCCGTCTCGTTCCGCGCAAAAGTGTCGTAGCTTCCCGATGCGCGCGCGGTGGCTGGAAGTTTTCATATTTTAGTTTCGAAGGAGTCCCTCCACAATCGAAATAAATTGCGTCCACAAAACGCAGCGAAAACTTCTACAATATGCGAGTGTATTTGCCGCGGAAAATTACGGCAGAAAACACGATACAATTTCTCTGTTGGTTGCCAGCCAGTTGCTGGACGAAATTGCGACAAATACGCTTTGCACCAATTAGACGAATTATTCGCTTAGAATATAAATTAAAACGAGTCGAGTAATTTACGATTTACGCAACAAAGAATGAAAAAAAAGAAAAAAGAAAAAATCGCGTGCGTCCTCGTTCACGATGTCTGAACTCAACGCTCAATTGTCTCTGAATATATAGTTCGCGAATGAATTGACGCGTGTCAGTCAACGTTACTGTTGAGATTACACACAACAGCGAGCAAAGGTCCGCCGTGCGGCCAACGTGCTAATCGGTTATTCGTCTGTCGATCATCGGCGCTTATCGCACGATCGAATCGTTCTACTTTAGTTAGACTGCACCGAACCTGGCGCGTAACCGCAAAACATGCGAAGTGCATCCTTATGATACCGAAACCCTAAAAGGGACCGCCGTAGATGCGGCGCGAGGTATACGTTGGAATTTCGAATATACACGATACCGCAAGTTACGAACATTAAAGCGATGCGGTTTAGAGCGAGTTACGCGTGTTACCTTTCATCCGCCGTGCGTGAACGCATCAATGAGTTCGCGAATGAAGAATGAATCACCTTCGGTTTTAAGATAAAGAAACCA
>QVNW01007848.1:0-10025 GCA_014825475.1 Pseudomyrmex flavicornis | reverse complement strand
GAATAGTTTTTATTGACATAATAATTAAATATAATTTAAAAAAAAACAGTCTGTTTCAAATAAAAAAAAAAAAAAAAAACTTATTCAATGTAACTGATTAACGAGGAATGTAGGTATATAGTCTTACTTTTCGTTAATCATTAATCATTGCGTACCTCTTATCGTTCGACTCTCGATAGGGGCCAGTTATTGTCGGAAGCGATAACGCAGATATTCTTAACAACCGCTCTTTATCGGTTGTACCACCTCCTGCTGGACGTCGGTCGGCGAAAGATCGACGAGACGCCCGCGCTGATATTACGAGTCGGGCCCTGTTGCTGTTGGCCCTGTTTGCCATTCCCGGACGTTCGGATGACCGATTCCCATTTGTCCTGGTTGAAAATCTTGATCTTACAGCTTCCCATAATCCAGGCAAGAGATTTCTCTCTCATCATCTTTCTCACGCAAAAAAAAAAAAAAAAAAAAAAAAAAATAACACTCCTGGCAAGCGAGTCTAAATTGGAGCACGTTTACTTTTTTCAGGGCCTTCTGTTTTGCATATTCCTCTTCATGGCGACCGAGAACACGACACTCGCCGACCAATATATGATCTACTTTCAACCGATCACAATCACCAGCATATTGCTGGGAATATACAGTCTGACGGTTGTCATGAAGACGTTGCACAAAGTAGTTCCGGGTAATAAAGCGCGCCGGTTTATTCATCGATTCCACGGCATTCGAATAATCGAATGCCGCATCTAATTATACAAATGCGTCACACGTTTCCGTTTCAGAGGCCAAGCTGCATTTTAAAACGCTGGTGTTACAATTGGTGCTCCTGTTCTCGAAGCTGCAGTTGGGTATCATCAGGATTCTGTCGAGTCTGTTTCCGTGCAATCCTCCCGTCTCACCGGCGGTTCACGCCAACGGTACATAACATATATAATATGTATTTGCGTGCGATTACATTACCATGTTTCTAATTAATCTTCTCGCTCTTTCTCTCTCGCGCTTTCAGTGACATTTAACGCTTTGATGCTGCTCGAAATGTTGCTACTGTGCTACGTAGCTCGACGTATATATTATGTTGATTTGGATAAGAGTCAAGAAATGGACGCCGCGACGAATCAGACGAGAACTTCGACGGATCACTCGGCAAACAGCAACGGCGGCAACAAGCAACTTCCCTCGACGATAGCATAGCTAGTATGAAACGCGGCATGAGAGAGCGGCACTTTATCACATACGTATTTGTGTCTAAGCGATGTAAATAGTATTGAGAAATGACACAAAATTGACACACACGTCGAAATCTTGCAGCAAGATTGTCGAAAGTATTTCCGACGTTCGTGAACTAAGATCGTGTTTTCGAAAGACGTTCTTTTTGGAATTTTCAAAGGAATATAAGTACAAAATATCGATAACGCGCGGTCTCGAAAAATAAAATTGAATTAAATATACAAATTGAGTACAAGAATAACAAAATTGGCAATAGAGCCGCGACGCAGTTATTGGTGTGTAATAAAATGTTCGTTATTAAAAAAACAAATGTCAACCAAGATTAAATACAAATTTTAAAGCAGTGATAACGGCTCGGAAATTGAATACAAGTAATAAATCGGCAATAGAACCGACGCGCCGGTTATTGGCGCGCGCATAAACTTTATCATTTATTAAAAGCAAATGTCGGGCTGCGTTAAATACAAATTAAACTAGTGATAACGGTTCGGAAATACAAATTCGATACAACAGTTATCGCGCGCCAATAACCGCGCGTTGGTTCTATAACTGTCAATTTATCGCTTTTTGTATTCGATACAATAGAATTTGCGTTTTTTTTTTTTTTTTTTGCGAAAAAGACTGAAGGGAAACGAAGATGTGTCGATTTCAGCAGAGATTAGTATCTATTACTCATTGCGGATATTATATGTGAGATTGTTTTATCTTTAAGTGATTAATAATAAGTGTCTGATCATTCTTTTCGGTATGATTAGAACTACTAGTAGTATCGACCGAGAATCCGAGAGGCAAAACATAAATCGCAAATCGAAAAGACAGTTACGCGGTCCGTTGCGCGCGTAGCAGGCAGTCAAGTATGTAAAAAGAATCCTAGGATCTTACACAATGATAGTGTCCGTATTCTATAGGCCGAACCGACGTGCATGTACCATAAATAATATGCGGTGACGATGTATGTATATATGTGAATGCGATTAATTATACGAAAATAATATGTTGATTTCAAAATTAATTTATAAGTTTTTAAGCTGAGGACTTTAGTTCAGTAATTGTTAATTATTAAAAAAAAAACAATCGGGAGTTTGTACATAAAAAAGTAACAAAAATAAAAATGTCTAATTAAGTAAACGATAAAATCGCGAAATCACTTTTTCAATATTATTTTCTACGTTATTTATTTTTTATAAGTCTTCAATCAGGATTGAGAAAAAACCCGACAAACTTTTTTTGTAAATGTTAATTAGATAACTTGAAAATTTTTCGTTTTCTCGAGAATATCTCGAGACGTTTCTAGAGAAATTTCTCGAAGAATTTCTTTCTTCTTCTTCTTCTTCTTCTTCTTCTTCCCGCTCGTTCGTCCCGAAGTGCATTGAACCCGAATGACAAACTCTCACAATGAATCAACTAAAAAGAACTGTACCAAGCGAACGTACGGACTCCTCACGCACATGAGCGCAGTGAAAAGTGTGCCGTGACCTCGAACGAACTCCCGTTATCCTAGGCATGAACATCTTTATTCACACAGTCTTAACTCGGACGACGAACCGAGATGATGATCGGACTGTTGCTCTTTGCCATTCTTCCATATCAACTCGCGCAATCGGACGCAAACAACAATGGACTAATTGGACTTGTCGCGACCTTAAGTGTTTCCGTGCTGCCCATCGGACTCGCCGTTAGTACCAGGTGCGTGTGTACATATATCACTTTTGTTGTACCTCGCTGTATGTTATTTTACTTTTGTATACTTAATCTTGTCTCACTCAGATATGTTCCAAAATGGAAGAAACAAGCGTGCGAAATACCAGCGTCCCAACATCCGAACTCGCACTACGTCTGCGACGAAGCTGGCGAAGTGAAATGTTTGCCAGGTATAAAAACCATCACTTATACAAAGTCTGGACCCTCTATACACGTATATTGTAGTTAAAAAACTCAACTGTTATTTTTTTATGTGCCATGTACAATTATTATTTAGGATGGACCGGAGATCTTTGCGACGTGCCGATTTGTCGCAAGGGTTGCGATCCTCTGCAGGGCTACTGTCGACGACCGGGAGAGTGCCGTTGCAAACTTGGTTTCTACGGCGATCTGTGCGACAAGTGCGTGGCTCTACCTGGGTGCCAGCACGGAAGGTCTGATCACGATTGATTTATTGTACGACATTGCGCGCAATCAAGATGATACGTTCCAAGAGACGATGTATTTGCGTCTATTGTTTGTGCGCAAACAAAATTTTTTTATTCTATCAAAGTATATACGCGGAGATTTCAAAGTAAAACTTTCATAATTTTTATATTCATTCACAGGTGTAACGTAAGCTTCGAGTGCTCCTGCGATCCCGGCTGGAAGGGAATGTTCTGCTCCGAGCCGATCTGCGCCTCCGATTGTCTCCCCAATCAGGGTTACTGCGAAAAACCCGGCTATTAAAAAAAAAAAAAAAAAAAAAAAAAAAACAGAGATACAGTCAGATAAAAAGAAACATCACAGAATTCTATTCTTTCAGGTGTCGATTAGGTTGGCAAGGACCTAAATGCAAGCAGTGCGCGGTGCTGCCGGGTTGCGCTCACGGGACCTGCCAAGGACCTCTGGAGTGTCGATGCAACCCGGGTTGGACTGGATTACTTTGTCAAACACGTAAGTGTCTATTTTCTCGGGAAGAAACAAAGATAATTCGAAATTTTTCTTCTCTTACGTAATATACGTGTGTTCTAGCGATATGCGCGCAAGGATGCAGCCGGGAACAGGGCGGCTGCAAACGACCGGGTACGTGCAGATGCCGCGTAGGCTGGACGGGACCGAATTGCACCGAATGCGTGCCGTATCCCGGTTGCGTTCACGGTTCGTGCAAGCGGCCGTGGGAATGCCGATGCGAGTCCGGCTGGGCGGGCGATCTCTGCAACGAGAAACTCACCTACTGCGAGGAGCATCCCAACACTTGCCGAAACAACGCCACCTGCATCAGCATGACTCCCGAGGACGGCAATTATAGGTAAAAGTAAAAAAATTTAACTGTAATTTTTGTAGTTTATTTATTTATTTATTTTTAATTTTTTTATATCAGTAAAGTAACTTTCTGCTAATTCTTACAAAAAGAGCGTACAAATGCGTCTTGCAGATGCATCTGTCCCCTGGGCTACATGGGCCGACAGTGTCAGATAAAAACGATGGTACCGTCGACGGATCTGGTGCCGCCGATTCCCGATAACGCCGACACGGAATTATCGCAACAGATTCAAAACCTTGCGAATAAAACGAGCACAGAAGGATCTTCGAACGAGGACAAAACTGGGAAAGAATCTTCCAAGAAGGAAGAGCAAACCGCAGAACCGCTCGGACCCATAGTGATCACGGATCCGCCGATGACCACCGTAGATTCGGCTGCGACCGCGGGAAAATGGCCGATTACGGAAGTGACTACGGAATCGAACGAAGGAGACGACGAGAATGAGACAAAATGAAATAATTCATAACAGTTTTCTCTCTCTATTTTCTTTTTTCTTGCTGCGTTTATTTATTTATTTATTTACTTATTTATTTTCTCCAGGTTGCATGTGTTCTACGTAACTATTGAATAAAATATTTTGTATATTACTGACTGACAAAAGAAAAATTATCTTTGTGGATTTGTTCACACATCGATGTATCACATTTACACACTTACGAAATATTTATGCATATAAAATACACATTTACGTAAAATATATATTTATTATAAATACGTAAAATATATATTTATTATTTTAAATCAAATGAATCGCAGCGCGGAACAGAACCAAACAAATCGCAGACATGCGGAGCATTTTCTTGTATCCCGATTTTATCCATTGGTTTCGTGGACCGCGCGCAATTTGTGCGTACAAAACACACACACACAGGTTGCGGCGCTCGAGGACAAGTGTAAAACGCGGCCGTAGCCACTCTCAGACTTTCCTCTGGCCCTGGTACGTAAATATATCCGCGAGAGATCGACTTCTCTCACATAACAGAGCGTAATCGACAGTTACAAGCATCGCTTATGTAACTTGCCAATCGCGTTCACCCTTTGTCTCGAATAAAAGGAATTGGAAAAATGCGTGTGGAAAGTGATTATGTATATCATATATATATATATATGTATCACATACACGCACACATCGCGAAACCGAACTCAAAACCGAACTTGTATAATGTTGCTTATAATATCCGAACAATTCTTTAATTAATAAACTAGAAGTTTTACGACGCAGACGTCTATAAGTGAATTTAATTATTATCTTGCTTTTCTCCGCATTCCTCTTTTGCGTCAGAAGCGAGAAATCACGCGAAGTTTTGTTACGCAATTTTATTTCATAGGTTGATTTTTTTTTTTTCACACCACCGTCACCGATATAGATTTGAAAAAAAAACATAAAGAAAAAAACAGTCTTTTTTCGCAGTTTAAAGACTAATTTTGGAACAATAAAACGGTAATAAAAAGAGGGTTTAATTTCGCTCGAGACTTTTGAACGGTACTCGTTACACACTTCGCATCGATGTTCGGAATTGCGATATATCGGAAAGTTCCGACCAGAGACCCTGCCTCTTACGATATATATTATACACGCCTTCGCGCGCGCGTGTGTTGCAAAGTAGTTTATACGTGTAGCAATGATTAACCGACGCAGTTGCTTCTTAAGTGCACCCTTCACCGAATTCCGTGCAGATGCAGTTGATTGTAAACTGTAACGCGGGAAACGAGAAGGAGGAGGAGAAGAAAAAACATACATGCGTTAGTTGAGCTCTTCGAAAAAAATGACTAAAAAAAAAACACTGTCAAGTAAAATTCAAGTGTCGACTTTTCACAAGCAATGCAGTAATATAAATAATAATATAAATGCTTATGTAACCAACGTAAAAGAGTATATTAAGATACGTTTAAATTAATTAGTTTTTACTTTTATATCTTATTTATTTTTTTATATATTTATTTGCTTATTTGCTTTTGTTCTAATTAGAGTCAAGAGATCGAATAAATAATACATATATATATATATATATATATATATATATGTACACATATGTATATTTATATGGAATATATTTCAAAACTCTCCTCCATGGGTTGTATACAAATTCTTGAGAAATCGCACGCGAAATTAAAACGTCAGTAGTCGTGGCACAGAACTTGTAACAAGTCTCTTTCGTGTGAAAATCGTAACGAATAGCTATCCCGATTGCAAAAGAGCACGCATAACTCACGTATCATTTATATGAAAGGTTAATTGCATAAACATAACTATTGCACATTCGAAATAAAACAGTTTATACGCGGTGTAAAACAAATAACGACTACTGTTTTAAAAACAAAGTAAACTTTATTGTATGCAATACGGGAAAATTTAATTTGCGAGCAAAAAATATGAGAAAGAAAAAAAAAGGAAAGAAAAGAGAGAGAGAGAGAGTTAATTATTGACGCTCGCAATTAAAAATCTGTCACGGTTGATGGCGGAAATTAATGCGCCGATTTTATCCCGATCTTTTGCGGCGTGTGACCTTGCAATTGTTTCTTGCGATCTTGCGACATGATCTATCCGAGATCTGCGACAATCTCAACTCTTCTACCAACAGCGTATTTGCCTCTTTTAATAGCGAAATATACCCGATAAAACGCTGATCAATAGCTTCGTCGCTTGTTTCAGATCGACTAGAATGTATATGCGATCATTGTTATGACGTGATCGTTCACACGTGTTGTCTGCGGCCGGAACGTATATATCTTACGTAAGAGAGAAAAAGAGAGAAATGTAAAGGGCCGTCTACAATGAAGGTAGTACGGCAGTAGGAGTGGAGAGTAAACTATTTTTCGGTGAAGTAACAACAAGAATAACGAAATGGACAATTTCCATTTCGCACTGCCTACTGCCTTACTGTTAGCCAATGAAAAATACGTGTTAAAAAACGCGAAATAATTACTTGTATTAGACAAAAATGAAATAACTCCAAGAACCTTACTCTACTCTTACAGTCTTACTACCTTCATTGTAGACGGTCCTTAACGTGCATATGTGTTTTTCTTTGCGAGAAGAAAACAATCACACTGGGTTTTGTGTTATCAATGAAAGAAATTTAATTTTATCACGGACTTTTAAAGTGCCTCGTCATACTCGACGCATTAAATTTAACGCGCTTGTCTTGTTCGCGGCGAAAAAGACGCCACGAGGAAGATAAGCCGTTCTGTCGTTCGGCAGTAAACCCTAACCACGCCCCGGCTCTCGGAGACCTTGCAAAGAATGCGCGACACCGTTGCAGTTGCATCACTGCAGCAGTCCGAGTGTAACGACGCGTGCATGCATTACATTTCACGTCGGAAGACAAAGGAATATATCGTCGAGGTAAAAACGTAAAGAAAAAGAAGAGAGATATATGTATGTGTGTGTGTGTTAGAGAAAGGAAGAGAAAGATAAAAAATAAGACGGTGTCGAAGAGTAAACCAACTGCGGAATCTAACAAGAGATTTGATCCCGCTGATCCATGAATTCTCGTCGGGACTCTACGTTTTCGCTTGAAAAATTAGTAAAAAAGCAAACATCACACGAGATGCACACAAGTTCTATCACCGTAACTCTCACTTTCTGGCGACCGGCCAGTGAAAACTGCAATCGTACCGCAGTTATATCAAGATTTGCATCTTACGTAAGCGCGCGCGCGCACACAGGATCGAGTCTGGTCACGTCGTTTGTTACGTTGCAACTTACACGTTATATCGAACTGATTACCGAAAATAATGTGCGCACGCACAATTCCGTCTTGGAATTCGGGTCGGAGTCTATCCTAAAGGCGTAGTTAATCTTTAGAAATCTCGTTTTCGATTTAAAATTAAAAAATGAGTTTTTACAGATTTTTATCTCGACGTAAAAATCTTAGAAAAGAAAAAGAAAGAAAATTTGGACGAATTCGAAAAAACTATGACGTCAATAAAACTTCGTATAAGACATGGCCGAGAAAAATCAAAAATTCGCAGCAATGTTTGCGTCCAAAAAATCGATTTTGTTTTTTTTTAAGTTTGTTATTTATATTGTCGCCGATTCGTCGGAAAAAAAAAAAAAAAAAAAAAAACAATTATTGACGTAATGTATATCTTGTTATAAAATTCTGCGCAAGTCCTGATCTCTTGTACACGTATGACTCATAATTATCGCCGCGGCAAATTCTTTTTGAGGCTCGAGCGAGCGCGCAACGAGTTCGCAACACGGTTGCTTGCACTTTCATAATGCACGTATATGCAGATTACACATACCTATGTACGTGCACGCGAGTTTTATTCCCTCATCGATCTCGCGATCCCTCGCGATACTAATCTGCGAACTTGATCGAGCAATGAACGACAACTACTTGATCTCGTGATATAAGAATGAATCGTAAAAAAAAAAAACAAAACGCAGCGTAATAAGTTCGCGACAAAACGAACAATTTGTTCTAAACGAGTTTCTATTACCGCTAAGATTTCCTCGTTACTTTCTTTTGTTTTTGTTTTTTTTTTGTTTTGCTTTTTGCCTATTACTTATTACTAGAGAAAATAAAGAATATCTCGTTTATTATTCCTCGATTATGACGCTGCAAGAACAAGGCGTTGTGCCGAGACAGGGGCGAATTGCGTAATATATCGAGCGCGAGATATAGCGATTAAAAGAGAACCAGCTCCCGACTGGCCGGAAGTAATGCTCGGGAGGTGTGTCACACACATGCTCGCGAGATCGGTTTTCTGACGCGGGTTTCGCCGCGCGAGCAAACGGATCCACGCGCGCTGAGAGCGCGCGAGTCGCAAGAATGTCGAAAAGCCGGCTTTTTCTGATTTCACGCGTGGATGCTTTTGCGCGTTATGAGAAAAAGGCCGCTCGATGCAATTTGTTTTTTTTCAAGAGCCGTGTGTGCGTGTCGTCGACGTACGCGCGCTCGCAACAACACAAATCACAACAACAAAAAAATAAAAAAAAAAAAAAAACGACTTGTTGATTTAAATGTGGAGAGGGGGGGACGAGAAACGCGCGTTTCTCTCGATCGAGTTTTTGGTTGATTATCGCTTCGGAACTCGGCGAAACACGACGGCGCGAATTCGAAACGTCTCACGGCTAAAGACACTCACAACAAGTCAAACACGCGCGAGAGATTGTTCGATTACGTTCCGCTACAAATTATGCGATCATTCATCGATCTCTCGCGCGACAAAAGTTGAGTAATTACCTCGCGATCGAGTATAATAAAAGCTCGCGATCCTTTTTCCGAACACGCGAACGTCGTGTGCGTCTCTCTATCATTATTGCGTTATCGTGCAATAATAATGCGCGCGCGATTCATTTTCACGTTCGAGATCGAATGTGTCAGGGATACAATTATTTTGACAGTCGGAAAATGACTGATTAATAACTACGTTGCGCTCTTGGACAATAATTGAACGCTTATTTCGTTAATGAATTTCGCGTCTCGTCGAAAAAACTACCGTGTGTGCTCTGACATAAAGTATATTATTATTATGTTATAAAGGTCCGTATAGCAATATATACAGTGTATATTTTTTATATTAATTATGTATATGCGCACATGTAATAAGTTATTACGTGCGTTAATGTTCGTTGTATAAGCTTTTCTTTCAACTTTTCCCACAGCATAAAAAATGACGATTTTTGACGATTTTTGTCTCGGAAGAAAAGACAAGTCGGTCTAGTGTCCAACCGCTGCCGCCGCCGCCGCAATGTTTGACTTCGTAATTGCGTTGTATATTTTAAACATTTCATAGTTTTGTTGTGACTATTTTTCGCGATCTCAAAACACGCTTGCGCGTTTAT
>QVNW01007734.1:0-23082 GCA_014825475.1 Pseudomyrmex flavicornis | reverse complement strand
ACACACACACACACACACACACACACACAAATATATATTATATATTTATTCTCTCCTTCTCTCATGAGTATAAAACCGGCTATTTCCCTACTATTGTTGTCTACGATGTTCAAGTATACAGAGTTGTTCCGCAAAACTTTCGTGTGTGTTTTAAACCTCTCTCACCTACTCACCGCTGTCACACAAAAAAAAAAAAAAAAAACCAAACGCTATATACTTCACTCACCGAGAGAGAGAGAATCGACGTAACGTTTCTTAGTGTAAGTTAATGTTACAATGCTACAATCTATATTCTCACTCTCGATTATTTATATACTAATCGAAAAAATATCTCTCTATGTCCTTTTACCGCCAATTGGTCGTACACACACACACACACGAGTTACACAAATTTACGAAAGAAGAAAATAAAAAAAACCCACTGTTGTTGATTGTACACGTTATAAAAGGACAATAAAAAAAAAAAAAAACAAACAAACAAAAAAGTATTACGTACCTTGCGACGCTCCTCGATTTGCGTGACAGCCCGTCTCCTGAATCTCATCCGACGCGGGAGAGGGAGAAGAACGCAACACGATTGAGGATAACACGATTGAGGATGCAAAAGATGTGATTTATTTCGTAAAATAATGTACAAATAAATAGAGATGTGTGTGTGTGTGTGTGTGTGCGCGTGTGTGTGAGTGAGTGAGTGAGTGTCCGGGGAGACAACGTTACAATTTTTCACATCCTAAATACGGGGGGGAGTGTATACGTACGCAAGGACGAGGAAATGGTCGTTTCTGTTTTTCTTTTTTTTCCTAGTTTTACGGCCGATCGCGATCGCGCCCGAGTGTGTCTCTCTCTCCGACAAAATTGCGATCGAATCGCGGACGCGATTTTGCCGCAAGAGATTACTCGTTGATCGACGAGTTAAATTTCAATTTTTTTTTCTCGCGAGAAAAGTGCGCGTATAAAATCCCATATAGCAAGACGGGGACGTGACATGTGTGTCCGAATGGAAATCACGTCTTATCGAGGTGGTGGGTCAGTTTCGCAGAAACTATTCGCGAGGACGATTCGGAGAGCGAGGAGGATTCAACGGTGTGTCGCGGTTACGTTTCAACGGTACGATATTTAAAAAAATTCTCGTTAATGGAATAAAAATATTGAGAAATAATTTTTTTTTTTGTTTTAGAGAGAAATAAAACATCTCGAATGATCTGAAATTTAAAAATTTTGTTCTAAAATACGCGCGTATCTGAGAATTCAAAGATCTAAAGTCCGTCAATTAGTGTTTTATTCCCCTACAGGAATGTTGCGAGACACTACGCGTATCGATACTCGCGTCTCGATTTTCGTCCTCGCGCAACGATTTGCGAGGGAGCGACTTAGGAGTCGTCGGGAGGATGAAGAACATGAAGAGTGTGATTTTTTTTATTATTACTGGAATTTCTCAACTCTCTCTCTTTATATAGTGGTGTGGATCGCGTTGTTAATTATTACAGGGTGTGTGGGATATCGACATATAATAGTAGTAGAGCCGCGACTACTATATCCGCGTCATCGCGAATCGCACACGCGATGACAATTAGTGATGATAACGATGATGATAATCAATCTTCAGCCGTAACGATCGCAATAATAATTAGGATTAGGACTTGCTTAAAAATTATTATTTAAATGTCTGCAACGCAACCGTCACACGCAATTAAGCTTCCATTTGCGGCCGAATCATCATCATCCCAAAGAGGATTTTTCCGGGTCAAACAGATTCCGGGATTTGGAAAAATATATATAGGCGCGGATTTTGGCCTTTCTCTCCGCACAGATCTCGTAAATTGGCTGCGCGCGGAAATTCCGTGTCACACACACACGCGCGAGGTTCTCACATTGGAACTTATATTTGGCACCTCGTTACTTTTCGCATTTCCAAGTTTTTGTTCCCATGACAAGGCAAAAACCTGTCATTGTATTGTAAGAGCGCGCACTTGTTCCTAAGGTTTTTTTTTTTTTTTAATCGAGTGAACGCAAGATTCGACAAGCTCGGAAATTACACGCTTCTGCGCAATAAGATCATCTGTGTGTAACATATACGTGTGGCCAAGTACGAGATTTGTGTGCGATGATCTCCACGGGGAAATTACATGCTTCTGCACAATATGTTGTTCGTAAACGGAGACATTGCGCGAACAAACGATGTTCGCGCAACACACAGTTCGATCGGACAATTGAATTTCGAGAGCGAACGGAGTATCCCGTCGGAAAAAAAAAATCAAACACATCAAGATACATTATTCACAACAGATTTTGGATTTTTTTTTCTCAGTTACGCACACGCGTCGCTTTGGCAGTTCGATATTATCATTCACCGCGCCGTTCACACAACGAAACCGAAGTTATGCGCGGAGTTATGTAGTTTTGCTATTTGTGTGTTTTCTCCCTGTGTAATCCTCCCCCTTCTCTCTCTTTCTCTCTATAGGCCGTAACTGCCTCCCTTTATTAGCGTAGCAAGCCGGCAATAAAAGTGCGCCGCGCTGTCGATCGACGAGTCTCTCTCTCTCTCTGTGCAATAATAGTCGAACGCGAAATCCGCAGTCCCGCGGTTTTGCGAAATTGACTCCCACGTTTCCCACGTCAAATCTGCGTATTGATTTCTGCACGGATTGACAAATTTTTTTTTCCCAGGGAAAAACGTAGAGAGACGTTTGCGTTTTCGCCGCGTGTGTGCGGAATCATAATTCGCTTGATATCTCGTCAATCGAAACGTGTGGCAATTGTTTCTTTAAAATAAATTATCTAAAAGAAAACCTCTTGTTCCCGCGCGCAAATGGAAGTCAACGTGCCACGGTTAAAAGTCTTAGATAATTTTCAAAATTATCACGGACGTTGACATCTTAAATGTGACCAGACTCCATTATTGAGACAAAAAATACACACACACGGAGCTGGAATGTTTTTTTTCTTTTTCTCCAACCTGTGCGCAATCGCAACTATTTTAGTTCTAGGGAACAAAAGTCGGATTTTTTTGTTCGTTGACATAATTTTTCGTTCGTATTTTATTTTATTTTATTTTATTTTTTTTAACCTTCGCTCGTGACGTCGCGTCGTGAAGAAGACGCGCTCGAACGAGACGCGTCGCGGATCTCCTCTCGTGTCTTAAAGTATATATAATTATAATAATAATGATATAATATATATACGTGATAACGCGCGCGTGTCTCTCTCTCTTTCTACTATACTTTGTTTTCTTTTTTTTTTCTTTTTTTTTTTAACTGCGTTTATATCAAATGTATCGAGTACACTGGAACGATGTCTAAACTTAATCAGCCTCTTTATATATAATCAACAGCTATATAAAACTCATATCCTGATGTGTCGTAAATTACTTCCTAGCTTATATATATATATATATAATATATATGTATAGGTATGTAACATCGTGGATGTATCGCGCGGCGGCCTGCGTCAATTTTCGAATCTTCTCTTCTCGAAAAGCTCGATTCTCGACAGGACGACGATACATCTGCAAATTGCACGCGCTTACGTCTATTAAAAATTATTATTTTTACGCAAAGCCTGTGTACAAACGGGCAAGCTCGAACGAGAAGCAACTCTCTCTCTCTCTCTTTCTCTCTCCATAAATCTCTTGCGTTATCACAAATGTGATTTTTTTTTTTTTTTTTTTTTTTTTCTATCTTCGGTTTCGCGACCGACGCGATCCGATTATACGATCACAGCAATTTTCATCTTTTTTTTTTTTCTAATTTCGCAACTGACACCGATCGATGACGCTGATCGAATCGGCGAGAAAATTGGCGAATTTCACGCTGCGAACTTGCCCGCTCACCAGCTCCCTCTCCCCATCCCTCCGTGTAAGTAAGAATTAAAATCGCAATTAGCACAATCACTTGATTCGATCTTATGGCTTATGTGCCTATATACGCATTTTCTATCACAATTTGTCTAAAACGAAGAAAAAAAAAACAAGGAGAAACATGTATCACTCTCCCTTTCTCTCTTATGTACGTTAACCGGTCGACGCGCAGCGCGAGAAAGCGCTTCGCTGCTCAGGAGAAGGATGCACCAAACGAGAAGCGACGCGATTTCGCGTTGTCAACTTCCGGACCTTGAGCCGTTCTCTTTCCAGAGCCGCAGAAATACGCGTCGGGCAATTCGTCCCCACAATCACACGTTTTTCCGCTCGGATCTGAGAAAATTAATTCGATTTTTTCTCAAATTCAATTAGAAAAAACAAAACGCCGTCTTGAAGTTTCGAACAAATTTCTTCAAGTCTTCTCAAAAGTCATTCTTCCGTCGATTCTTTTACAGATCGATTATCTCGCAGAAAGACTATCGTCGTCTCAACGACGATCTCGCGAGTTTGTGCTTACATACAGTTTGCGTGTAAGTTTCTTTTTTTCGCACTTAATCCATTTAATCCCGCGGTTCGATCTTGAGAGACATTCTTTTCGTCGAGCAACATCGTCGACAACGTTTAAACCCATACTCTCTCTCCGCGCGAAATCCATCCGCGCGATTTCAGCGTCTCGGAACGATATTAAATGTCACATATCTCCAACTCCGCAAAATGGAACGGCGAGATGAACTGGGATATACGCGGGGAAAAAAAAGAGAGAGAGAGAGAAAAGCACATACGACAACTCCGTCTCGCCCCATAATCCGGGTAAAGAGAATTTGTCCTACTTTTTGGCACACACACACACACACACACGCTTCTCTCTCTCTCTCTCTCTCTCTCTTTCGTCTTCCATATCGTCGCACACGTAAGCGCAGCTCGTAATAACGCTCGCGGTCTTTCTAAAAAGAATTTATGTGAAATATAAAAATGTAACGCTAGGCTTTACATTTGAGAGGGCGCTCGACGTGAAAAAAAAAAAAAAACACTCTATAGAGTGTAAAATAAATTTTTTATATAAAAATCGCGAACGAAAGTGGGGGTTTTTTTTTCAAAAAAAGCACAGCTGACGTTCAAAACAAGCGGAGCGCGAATGGAAGTTCGTTTCCAGTGTTCGCGGGATGGAATTTCGAACGACACGCACATGCGTATATAATATATATATATATCCTTTTCTTCGTCTCCTTCGATCATTATCCTACGACAGCACGAACAAATGCTATTGAGTGAGCTACATACGTACGAGTATGCGTAACTAGACCGTTTAGTTTTTTTTTTGTTTTTTTCTTTTTTTAATTATAAATATATTGTCGGATATACCGAGAAAACTCAAGCACACAACGTCGTGTCCGCTTCGAGCTCTCGAAAAAAAAACAAAAAAACAAAGACCGCCGTCCGATTTTGCCTCAGGAGAATCTTCCCGCGGCTCGGTTCTTCTTCTGATTCCGGAGGCAGTTCTCAATAATTCTCGAAAAAAAACCCCGCGGATTTTAATTAAATCATCATACACGTCGTTAATTACGCACAGATTTACCGCGTACTTTCATTCTTCCCGCGCTCGCTTCGAAGAAATCGGAACCGTGACTCTCGGCGCGAGGTTTTTCGTGCGCGCCGGCATTTCGAGAGCACCGAGAGATCGATACACGCCCGTTACGGTCGTATTTAACCTTTAAGCCGCACAAAGAACCGCGGCGGGTAAATGCTCGTAATTAAGTGCCGCGAGCGCGCGAAATGCAGAAGCAACACTGCGCATACACGCGCGCACGAGTCACGGTTTCGACTCGTCCGTACGTGAAAACAGAAAAAGCGCCGGACGTCTATTCCCTAACTCGTCGCACTGATTTTGTGTTTGCGCATTAAAAACTAATGATCAACGTCGCGTAAAATATTCTTCAAAAATAAGAGAAAATCCGTAAAATGTAAATTAAAAGATTTTTTTTCACAATCTTTTTCATATAAAACAATTGCTATTTAATTCTCTCTTCAAAAAAAGAGACAGTAGATTTTCAGCAACCTAACTCAGACAGCTCCGTTACAGCTCCGTTTCTCGAATTGTATGCCGTAAATTTGCGATTGTCGACGATTATCTCGTTCAACATGCGTTTGAAAATTCTCGTCACACGCTTGTCCTCCATTCAACCGATGGTTCTTCCCTTCCCCCTTTCTATCATTCTTCTACAGGATATTTACAGGACTAGAGTCTTATTTTTTTGTTTTTTTTGTTTACCGATGATCGCGAGATCGCTGCATCGTCGATCAAGCGGAGAAGGTAATTAGCGTGTGTCTTAAATCTTTTAGAGAACTCTATACGCTTAAATATATACTACGCGGTTAGTACCTCGTCGTTTTGTTTTTTTTCTCTATCTCGAGAGATGATTTGCCAAACGAGTTCTCCCGCAATTAGGATATTTTATCTCTTTTCTCTTGTCCCTAGCACCTTTAGTTCTTTCGCGTCATTCGAAACTCTCTCACCCAGTACCAAATCGCTCAGCTGATAGCTGATAAAGAGCTAGAAGAAGTGATTGTTAAGCACATCTTAATTCCTAAGTCACAAGTAGACAGACTGGTTCTAGACAGAGAATAAAATGGCTAGAGAACTCGCAGCTAGACTAACCAAAATCACCAAAGATCCAGATTATGCTTCTCAGTTGACTTCTATACTAACTGAGCAGCTCCTAACAGATGATCAGATAAAGAAATATTATATGAATTTAGATTTAGCTGAACTTGATAAAAGTCTAGATTATCTAAAGGCAGTTACAGAAATCTCTGAATATCAAGGATTCAACCCAAAAGAAACCATTAAGATCTTAATTGAGGTTCATGATAAACATGCACAAGAGGTGACTCTCAAGCTGTTCAGAGAATTCAAGTGGAGGTAGTAGTAGATGGGGCAATTCATTTGTTTGATGTTTATCACTAGAGGAGCAGCCTTTGATAAAATAAGGAAAAGGAGCACTGAAGCTATGGTTGAATGCATGACACTGATGCAAAATAAGTATGGCATTAATGTCTTAAAGAGAAGACCAGATACTGCATTAGATGGTAAAACCATAACAACACCTGAGATTGCTGCTTCTTTTCTCGTCATTACAATAGGCTTATCTCATAAGGGATTTGGAAGATCAGTTGTTGACCTTGATTCTCTCTGTTCCCAAATATTGGGTTACCCAGAGCAATATTCTCACCAATGATTGCATCAGTTCTTCCAAAAACAGATGAAGCTTCTTTAGCAGTTGTTCTGTGTATTGCTGTCAAAACTGACATATTACATCAAACTGATGCAAAGACAAGATTACAAGCCCTACACACATATATGACAGCATCTTATAATTCAGCAGCTGTTACAGAGATGATAAAGGCTAAGAATTGTGAGCAGTTGGGGAATAGTCAGAAGAGAAAATGGAGTGGTGCATTATGTTGATATTCTTATTCAACTGAGACAGAAGGCAAAGGAGATAATTCAAACTCTCCGACCAGTCTGATCCCAATCTCCAGTCAGTATCTGAATTCAGTCTAACTCTTAAATGGATTATTGATTTGGTACCAGGTTTTCACGCGCTCGCTTTGTCAAAACGTTCGTGTTGTTTTATCCGGAGCTTCCGTTTCTTGTTGTAAAAATATCGCACACACCTCGGTATTGCTCGCAAAAATTGTGAGTTGTGTTTTCTTTGTACGATATATTTCTCTTTCACGGTTTTTTTTTTTTTTTATTATTTTAAATGCACTTTCTTGTGACATCTGTCGAATTTAAAACGAGAGAAACGCGGCGAAACACACACACATTGGTGCTCGTAATTTTCACGCTGCGAGCGCACGTTTTCATGAACGTAGACCGCGATATGCGTTAAATTAGCGTCATATCCCGTTTCGGTCCATCAAAAAACACTTGATACGTTTACCGACGTGGACTCACGTCGCATCGCGTTATACCGCATTTTAAAAAAACTTTTGTCTCGTCGCGCGATACATTAATGTGGTGGTGCAGAGACGAGAAGATTTTTCTCGTTGTTTTTTGACGCTTTCACCGAATGTCAATTTTTAAACATCGCGTTTACAAAAAGTTTACAAAACTTTTAAATTTAATTTCGCCACACCGTTCGAATTTTTACACGCGCAGGTTTCGCGCACAAGTCATTGTTTTGCAAAGAAAACAAAAATAAAATAAAAATTCAAGTACAAAAACTTAAAAAAAAAAAAAAAAAAAAACATGTTCAACGTATTTTTATCATTGCGATGTAACATTATAAACAACTGATGTAATGATACATATACACACGCATGCGATATAAAACATTTGTGTAAATTTACAAGAGTAAAAGTTTGTTTAGAAAATAATTACTCTCAAAATTAGTTCAACAAAAAAAAAAAACAGTTACTCGCTGCGTTTATACCAACGCACACAGAAGTCTCTCTCGCTCTGCGGAATGTTCGAGAACGTTTTCGCTCTTCTCCTACGTTACACGCGCGGTTTTTTGTCTCTCGTCTTTTGTCTTTCTCTCCAATTAAAAATTAAATGACTCCCGATCTCGTTCCATCTCTCTGGATCACCACCCGTATTCTCGGAATCTTTTCTCGGTGTGGTTTTTTTTCTTTTTCCGTGTCCTAGCAATATTATAATATATGTATATATATATTACATATTTCTACGATAGGTAGATTGTCAATTTTATTACAGTTCTCGTTTCGTCTTCCGAAGTACTCGACCAGGTCAATACTTCGCGAGTATACAGAGTCTCTCTGGGAATACGCACTTAATTTTTTCGTCGTCGCAACTTTCTTCGAGAAGCAAACAAGTGACAAGTGCGTTAATAATTTTTTTTTGTTTTTTTGTTTTTTGACGATTAAAGTAGACGCGAATTTGACACTCAATCGAATACACACGTTTGTTTTGTTTTGTTTTTTTTTTTTTTTTAATACAAATTATTTGACAGACGCGCGAAAAAAGAAAACAATTTACCGATCCGTCATCTTCTCGAAATTGGGACGTTGAAACTCTGAAGTCTTCGAAAAAAATTAACGAGCGTTGAAAAACAAATTTGGGAGAGAAAAGAACTGGCTTATAATTGGCGAGAGAAAGAGAATCTGCGCCGCGCGCTGTCTCTTATTAGCATAAGCGCCTGATTAAGTGTTTTGTTTCTTTTTTTTTTTTTTTCGTTTAAATTAGCTGAGCGAGGATTGGAAGATAATCCGTGTCCGGGCTAAAAATAAAAGCGTCACCTCAATCCTGAGCGTCAAATCAGGCCGAACTCTCTGGCTCGTCCAAGCGAGCTTGAACGTCTGCCAAACACATTGTCCGAATAATATCCGCAACGGTTTATCTATAGTTTAGTTTATCTAAAAAAAAAAAAAAAAAACCAAAAAAAAAACGTCCGGAGGATCTCCCCGCGACTCTCTCGCGCGGTATCGATCCTCGCGCAATCGATATCGGAGATTCGACGAGGTAGGAGGAGAGGATTCGCGGATTTCTCTCCCTCAAGAAGCTTCCCTTTTACCTCTCCCTCTCTCTCTCTCTCCCCCTCCTCTTTCCCCAGCATCCAAGATCTCATTCTCGAAGCGTCGAAGTCGAGTCAGCGAAACGCTCGAGATGCCTCAAATACGTGGAGCGTCTCTCTCCAACGTCCGGTGAATGCAACGTCTGGAACACTCGTGTTCTACTTATGTACGTCTTCCCCGCCTGAATTACGTTCCTCGTTCGAGTGTGTGTATGTGTGTGTTTTTTCTTTCTTCGCGAGGCTTAAGATCGATAAAAAAAACGGTTCGTTATTTAATTGAGCTCTTCGCGGAGAAGATTTGCACGTAATGTAATGTATATATAAAATGGTGACTTACTTATTTTAAAAACTTACTTACTGCTCAACCGATTCCGAACTGCCGCTCGAACAAATCTGATCATAATCCGCGAGACTCCGCCTTCGATGCTGGGGGAAAGATAGGGCGGTGAGAGATGGAAGTTTGCGGGAGAGAAAGAGAAAAAAAGAGAGAGAGAGAGAGAGAAAGAAGAATTATTCAGACTGATTGTCGACTTGCTCTTTCTCTTTCTTTCTTTCTCTCGCTCGCTCTCTCTCTCTCTCTCTCTCTTTCGCTTCTTCGAGAATCGCGGCTCTCCGCCTTTGAAGGAAACGCTCGCGCGAGAATACCTTAAGGACTACTTTTGGCCAGAAACGCGCGCTCCGTCGCGACGGATATCTCTTCGGATCGTTTTACCTCGACGTGACACGGCGACGAAAACTGCTCTCCTCTTGGCGGTGTTGCAGAGACACAGGAAGGCGGTGTCGCTCGGACACGCGAGAACCGCGCGAGTAACTGAGAATTAATCAATGCGACAACATCTCGGAGAGGAAATACGCTCTCTCTCTCTCTTCCTTTTAACGACGAACCGCGATGAAAGGAATGCTGCGGATTCCGATCGCGCGCTTCCGAGAATAGATATCGATCGGCGTGAGAGCAAAGTCGTGTTCGCGCTTTATTTTTATCAGTTTTTTTTTTTTTTTTTTTTTTAATTAAGTAACAAACGACGTGTCAAAAACGCGTATCAATCTTTTTTATATTGTTCTAACGCGCGGAGATTAATGCGTTTTTTTCTCCGCAAACAAAGAAATTTCCTGTAATTTTTTTTAGGGCGCATATTATTCTTCGTATAATATAAGTCATCAGCCTGATTCGGTCTGATTATTTTTCACAGACCACCTCTCGCGCGATTTACCCCCACCACCCCCAATGTGTCCGTGTAATTTGCGAGTTTCCTTTTTCGGCGCACCGTGGCGTTTTTTCAGATCAACGTCAAAACACAGTGCGTCAAAAACAACGCCGATAACGCGACGCGCGTCCGAGACGTTTATAAGAAATTTGACTCGAACGGAGGAGGGAGGGGAGGGAGGAATATATCGATTGCGAGATTTGTGACACGATTGTGTGATTTCAATTGTTCGTCGTGATAGTTTTGCAAATTTCGTTTTCGCAGCAAATCCCGTCATCGCAATCGTCATCTTGTCGTATTATTGTAATAACGTCGACCATCAGCCGAGAGCGTAGTTCCAATCGAGATCAAACGTCGGGGCGAACGTTCCCCGTAGCGAGCGACGATATAGTTTCGTGATAGTCTAACTATCGGTTCACATGAAGCGTTAATCGAGCGATAAGAGACAACACACATTCGCTTCACAGCCAGTCTCCCGGCTGACTAACACACACACACACACACCAATCGCACAACTCTCACTCCCTCCCATCTCGCTTAATACATAATCACTGTTAAGTTGACCGAACTACGATTGACATGAACCGACATTAATGGACCATCGATCACCGATCGTGATCGGTTCTCTCTCCTTCTCGGGTGATCAAACTTTATCCGCGCGTTACGCGGAGAAATCAGACGCGACGCGAGATTAATTAATCCTCAGTTACCTCTTCTTCTTCTTCTTCTTCTTTTTCTTCTTCTTCTTCTTCGCGGTGGGTCGTCGCGCGATGATGACGACTCTCTTCGCGAGTCTGAATCGAGTCCTAGATCGAGAGCGGCTCCTGGTCGCAACGGTGCACGAAGCCGTGCTGGTGTGGTTGCTGCTGCAGCTGCGTCTGCAACTGGGGTCATCCGCTGATCTGTTCCGGCAGCAGTATGCTGACGGATTTGCGGTTTGCCGTGGAGACGACGTGGCCGCCGCCGCCGCCGCCGCCTCCGCCGCCGTTTGCTGCGGACGTCGGTCGGTGGGATGGCGCGACCACGCGCACCTCCGGCCTGGGTGAAACCTCATGCAGCGGGCTCCCGACGCCCACCAGCTCATCGGGATTCGCTCCGACCGTCGCCGACGATCTGCAACGACGAGAGACATTCCTCTCCCGTGAGTGCGCGCACGTCAAACCGTCGTCAGTCCGTAAGATGGATCTCATGTACGCCAACATCTGGGTGGCCCCAGATTCTCTATTGTTCGCGAGAGAGGATGTATTTTTATTAATCTTTATAATATAACTTTTATCCATTATTAATAATAAAACGCTCGCTAGAATCATCTTATGGACTGAACATCTTCAAAAACATTTATATTAAAAAAAAAAAAAAAGAAAAAATGAAATTTACCTATTTTTTGTTTTGTTCTTTACCACTAAATACTAAGTAAATATAAATAAGTAATAAATATATGAAAAAATAAACATATATAAATAATAAATAAATAAATAAGCATAATATAAATAAATATAATGCCACTAAAAATTATACTGCCATTGAATTATATACTAATAAACATAATCACAAGAATTTTTCGCACAATTCTGCGTTTATATAAATTTATCTCGGAAATTGTTACTGTTTTTAGCACGTGAAATAAATAAATTTTATTTATATTATACGTCTCTCATCGATTAAAAATCAAAATTAAAAATGAAACATCAAATATAATATTTCATCTCACGTCGATCTTGCTTATGACACATTCACACCATCAGGTAAATACGCAACATTTTTTTTTTTTTTTCACTTACCTGTGCTGCGGAGGTGGTGTAGGCGTTCGCGACAGGGGAAAGCTCGCGACTTCCCTTGTCACCGAGAGCGACCGGATCGATCCGAATGTTTGGTCCGGCGATAAATTGGCCCCGACGCTTTGTACCATGCCGCTACTGCAACATGGACATTGGTTAATTGCCAATTAGAGTCTGTCTGGAGAGTGTAAACGGCGACGGCAGCGCCGTTTGATTTTAAGTGTCAACTTTTCGCCGAGCGTTTCCTCTCAAAAGTGCGAGTTAACGAACGATCGCTCGCGACGGAATCGTTACGAAACACGAGTGAATCATTTATTTTTCGCGTGCCTCAGTAAAGAAGTGAAACAAGAAAAGTTCGGCAAACTCGAGAAACTCGACAACTTCTTGAAAAACTTGTAGCGCAAGTAATAAATAAATAAATTTCAAGAAGTGTGAATAAAGCAATTCCCTCGACAACTTTATCGAAAATAATCGAGTTATTTTTAGTTCGTTCTGTTACACGGTGAAACAATCGTTGAAGTTTTTCCTGTGTTCCCCTTCCCCCCTTCCCCGTTTTGATTATTCGACACGTAAAATTAACATACAATTAATATGTTATTAGTTTTATTTTTGTAACGTTTTCAACGCGTCGGATTTATGCCAACTTTATAACTCAAAATTTTGCGTACGTCACTTCACTCGAAAGAATATTATTTTGAGTGCTTTTAACGCGATTGTTTCAAATGATCTACCGTGTCTCAAAGTCGGTTCAACATTCTACGAAAAACAATCTTAAAATAATCATGAACTTTGACGCAAGATAATTAAATTTACTAAAGTTGCAATAATTATTGTCATGTGTTAATTTGATATAAAAATAAAAAATGTTCTTTCGAAGTACATTTCTTACGAGTTATTGTAACTGCCGTCCATGTAGTTTTTTTTTAATTATTTTGTGTTATTTTTGCATTCTCACATTTAAAGTCAAACTAGCAATAGCAAATATAAAGTGCTGTATCAATTATTTAACATTGATAATATTTTATGTTATTCAACAAATTGTTGAACAATAATAACAGTTTGTACAATAATACACGACGTGAATAAGTTAATTTAACTTGAAATTTCGAGTGGATCTCCTGGGACCTGCACAAAATTTGTTACAATTAACAAAATTAATTATAATTTTCTGTTTTTACTTTTGCGTTTATCTCCCTAAAAACCCAAGCAAACAATTTTCAAAAATTCATGTAAGTTCGGAAATTCTAGATATAAAAATAATTTCTGGAAAAACTCTCTCTTTTGTTTCGCGGAAATAAATTTTACGCGACTTATGCGCCGCAATAATAAGTGACGTGCTCGAACGCGTCGGTTTTTTTTTTTTTTTTTTTTTTTTTTTTTTTTTTTTGTCTGCCGTTTCTGAAGAACACGTTATTTTGTTGCGTTCGCAATCGGGTTTTTAGAGAGATGATTAATGTGCCGCCACGCACGAGAAGCGTTAATTTTTCCTTGCTTGCGCGCGTTGAATCGCGTGTTCAAACAAACACCTATAAGCTATATAAATATTCTATTTAATTAAAATCTTTGTGAATCCATCCATAAACAAATAAATAAAAAACGCTATATAATAACTGACTCTCCTTTACGAATTGAATTATCATTTTTGTGCCGCTGATATAAAAAAAAAAAAAAAAAAAAAATTCCACCGAAGAGAAGAGATACGCAAAAAAAGAAATCGGCGCTCTTTTGGGCGAACGAGAAGAGGATTGGCGGAGAAAAAAAAAACATTTGTAACAGCTGACATTTGAAAATTCTCTCTCGCGACATCTTATAAAGAGCCGTCTACAATGAAGATAGTAAGGTTCTTGGAGTTATTTCATTTTTCTCTAATACAAGTAATTATTTCGCGTTTTTTAACACGCGTCTTTCATTGGCTAACAGTAAGGCAGTAGGCGGTGCGAAATAGGAGTTGTCCATTTCGTTATTCTCGTTGTTACTTCACCGAAAAATGGTTTACTCCTACTGCCGTATACCACGTTCATTGTAGACTGGCTCTAAGAGACACACACGCACGAGCCGAATCGTTCGGTTCCTCCCTCGTGCCATTCGTCAAGTAACGAAAACCCCACCAACCAACCTTGGGATTTGAGAGAAGCGAACGACGAGGATAATCGATAGCTTTGACGAGTAGGACACGGTCTATAAGACACGCCTACGCATTCAATTTGCTCTCTATATACCCGCGCGAGAGAGGGCATCTGCGCCCTTCGTTGACGCGAGGAAACATCTCGTTCTTGTCCCACGCTCTAGTAAAAGTCGCGCGCTCGAGAGACTATTTTAAGAATTGAACTATGAAAGAATTGACTATTTAAGAATTGAAATCGCGCGACCGCGAACAAAATGGCAATAACGCGCGTTTTATCCTTCGATGAACTTTTCCCGCGTTACAAACGCAAGAATATATATATATATATATACGCGGAGAGATACTATGTGTGTATGACAGTCGCTGATGAATCATAAATCGCGCAAAAGGCCTGCTTTGATCTCGCGAATTGCGCGCGTTTGCGAAACGATTATATCGGGATCGAACACGTTCGGGAAATGGTCAGAGTTGGACATCGGCTGAGAGAGAGAGATGCTATGAATTATTCATTCGGATCCGATACGTCAGGAGAGATGTTACAGATGTGCGAGATGTTACAGATAAAATATCCATTCCGTTGGACTTAACTTTGCGCGAAGTTTTTCAAAGAGAGAGAGAGAGAGAAGAGAGGCGAACTTCTATCCCGGAGATATTTCCTTGGAAAAGAGCGAGCGAGCAAAAATTGGCCGCTCGAGCGCGCGGCCAAATCAATATTTAGGCGGCGATTAAGAGGGCAGGGATCTTTGCGAATCGACGTTTCCAAATTTCTTCGTACTTATCCCGTTAAATAAAAATTGCTTCCACAGAAGCGAATAGATATTTATAAAAAAACCACATAAAGTGCTCCTAATGATAGATACGTAGAGTGCTCTTCTGTTTTTATACACTTTTTTCTTTTTATACACGATAACGGCATATGATAGCACGTCATCACAAACAAATATTCCCTCGTTCTCGTCAATTAAATATTCAAACCCCGATTGTCTCGTTATATTGTTTTTTTGTTTTATATCGTACATTTATGTCGCGTTGAAAGTTTAAATATGCGTGTGAAGCTTATAAACAATTCTACCACATGAACATACGGTGAGGTTGTAGTAAAAAAAAAAAATGTTAAAGTAAAGTTTTAAAAAATGTAAGGAAAATATATAAGTAAGTACAGTGGAAAAATGTAAGTAAAATTTTACGCTGATCTTCGACCCTCAAAGGTCAACCAGCAACAAATCTTGGGATAATTTAGTTAAATAAAATGAGGAATAATTTCCGGTTTGTATCTGCATTTAATTCAAATTAAATGCGAAAAACGGCATAAACAAATAAAATTTGCGATATTTCAACGTTCCGCTTATTGATTCGCTTCTTATTGTCGTTTTACGCATCGAATCACCACCGGGCGAATTGGATCAAAACAGAGTCACCGAATGAAATAGGAGCGATATGCATGCACTGGCAATTGTTTTAGATGCGGGAGAAAAGGGACAACGCGCAACAGAATCGACGTAACAGAATAAATGTAGCGAATTGACGGTCTCGATTCTCATATCGATTCGATTCGTCTCGAGAGAGAGAGAGAGAGAGAGAGAGAGAGAGAGAGAGAAATTCTAAAACGTCAGTTTACAAATATCTAAGGTCGTATCTCCTCTTAAGATCTGTAATTTAATGTGTTTCAAATCCAAAGTGCGCAAACTTGTTAGTTAATTTTTCTAAAGAAATTTTCAAAATCTTTTTTCTTAAGAATTTTAAAAAACAAAAAAACAAAACTAATGCGAGTAATAATACGTGGCCTTTTGGTAACACATGTCGCAAAAAAAACTGAAGACTCTCTCACTGCAATAAGTTTCCTCCGATTTATGAGCCGAACTCTATAATTACTTGGAAATCTAGTTATCAGGTCGTGTGTAACACGTGTTATGTAATAATTTTTAAAGATAGAGGAAAAGCGAGACACGACGACTGACGCACACGTCGCGCGCACAATTATTATTACGATGGATCAATGACAAATTAAAACGTACACGTTTGATTCTATCTTGGTCGCCAATGCCTATGTTTGTATCCACGGCTGTGGATATAGTGTTCAATAGAATATGTATAAAGACAAACCTATTCTTGGTCGAGCGCGCGGCCTTTGCCACGCGACGTAGTTTCAACGTCAGAAAGGAAAGACACTCCGCTTTCGCGAAATTACGTATTATCGTCGCACGAAATTACGTCGCACACACAGAAAAACGTCCTTTGTCATCGTTCGATGGTCGAGTGTGGCGTAGAAACTTTACAAGTCCGGATCGAGCAGCGAATCGCGAATCGGAACTATGAAGGGGAAAAAAAAACTCAACTCGTTTTTTTTTTTTTTTTTTTTTTTTTTTTTTTTTTTTTTTTATCGCAACGCGAGGAAAAACGCGTCCTTCGTTAATAACGGCTCGGCTTCTATCCCCGGGTCTCGAGACGTGGCAGCGTTAAATAAATCGAGTCTCTCTCTCTGCGCGCGCGATCATCTGTGCACGTCACACATGTGCACACGCACACGCGATATACGTGACGCGCGCACGCCAAGACGGTAAATAAAAAAAAACAACAATATGATTCGTTTCACTCACCTGACGGAGCCCGAAGTCACTAGAAAAGGCATGGGCGTCGGGCACGGGCTCAACGGCGAACTGCTAACCGAGCTGCGAGTGCTGCTCAGAACCGAGTGAGGACACTGCGGCGGGCCCGTGTGCGGCCCGACCGCGCTGTTCCCGCTTTTGTTGGACGCGCGACCCCTCAGACACGGGATCTTCGGCCATCCGCTCACGTCCTTGCCCGAAACCCCTGTAACAATGAACGCACGTGTTTAGAAACAAATCGCCGGCGGGCGTCCGTCAAAACGGACGGAAGGGGCGAGGGAGGGGGGACAAACGTCATTTATACGCTAGCGACGGGGGGATACGTAACGTCGCCGCCGTTGAAATAAAGTCTGGAAACGTCATATCCGCGCTACGTGATATAAACAACAACTGACGGAACTAAAATAGATCGCATCTTCGCGCGAGAAAATAGACTGCGAGTCTAAAAAAAAAAAAAAATAACAATAGCGTTTTGTGTTAAAAAAGTTATTGCTATTTTTAACCAACTAGACGCAACGCGGCTGCTGTTCCAAAGAAGCCGGTGTCGGGTTTTTAATTTCGACACGCGCATAATAAAAAAAAGTCGCGCTGTAAATATAATATCGCAGAAAAATAGGATCGTGTCTCTATAGAACGTATATATATATACATATATCACAATTCTCGCTCTCTGTATTTTATCGGAGCGCTTTTTTTTTTCCAACAAAAATACATAATTGAAAATTATATCAATCGCGGCGCTCCGACGTTGATAAATATAATATCGGTTGTTGCGACGCAGAAACTTCGTAATGCGCGCGAGATGATTACGCGGCGGGACGAGTGTACGTACACGCGCGTGTGCGCTCTACCTCTTGCATATCTCCGTATGCGCATCGGAGCTCTCTCTCTCTCTCTCTCTCTCTCTTACGCATTGGCGACGTTATTGCAGCGTGGAAGATAATGCAACGTTTAGTATGCGAAGAGCTTTTTTCCTCTCTTTCGAATACACCGTGATTTGAATACACACGACACACGAGGCCAAATGTCTCCCTCCCCTCGCCCCCTCCTCCCCCCGGCCGTTTAGAAGATTTCCGTCGAGAGATAAGAACGCGCATTAGCAAACTGAACAACCAACTTTATTTACAGATTTTCGTCCTGCTGGATTTTAAACAAAAACGCGTTTGTTGTGATTTTCGGGAAGATATCACACACAGTGCGACAGTGTCACATCGATCACGACCGCGCACGCGTGATAATCGAACGAAATATTATCAACCCTTCGTCGGACGGAATTTAGAAACGTCTACTAGTGGACTGTGAGTGTCCACGCGATTTTAAAATCGAACATGAAAAATCAAGTTTTTTTTTGTGTATCGCAAATTTGAACAATTCTGCGTCGATCAAAAAACAATGGAAAAAAAATCTCCTATATTTTCAAAGATATAAGTATTGCAAAAAAAACAAACTGATTTTTACTAGAGAAATAAGAATGGTTTGAAAAATTTCTCTGGGAGACTCAGTCGGCGACGAAGAGCTAAACGGACGGAGTCAATATCAAACTTATTTTCTAAAATCTCGTGTTTACATAATAGAGAATCGGAAAATTACGTTGCACAAACGTGGTCCGCGGAAGAAAAAAAAATACGGTCGAGCGAAAACGCGCACAATGGAGCAAATTCCGAAGTAAAAAAAAACAAAAAAACTTTCCACTTCTTTGAGAAATTGACTCGCGCTTCGAGAGCGCAATTATATTTGATATCGCGAGGCGAAAGGTTACGCGGAGATTAGATTATTAATTCTCGCTGAGGTGGCATCAAGTTTCGAAACTAACGGAAAGCGAACGCTATAAAGAGAGAGAGAGAGAGAGAGAGAGAGCGTAATAATGTTAAAAGGATTTAATGGAAAACTTGGAAACGAGAATTACGAGAGTTTCGAGAAACAACAAATTTAATAGAAAAATCAATTTCAATTTCGAGAACATTTTTGCGATAAATTTAACGCAATTGCTTTAATTACGCGTCGCTTAATCCACACGAGTCAATGATCGTCACTCTCGTGGAGACTCACTCTTCAAAGAGACGACAACAATGGCGGAAAAAGAATGTGACGCAGCGGCGAATATATTGCGCCGTTCTTGTGCAAATAACACGGACAATATAAGGCGAGTGGAAGAACCGAAGTTTCAAACCTACGCGACGCGAGGCGCGCGGACGCGAAACTATTGGAAAATCGTTCGATATTCTCGTTCTCGAGATGAAGTCCCGTCGAGAGCGGAGAGAATTTCGTGTCGCTCGGTAAAAGAGAAGAACGACGGGGGGCTTGTGTACACGGCCTGGAAGTGACAATCTGCCGGGGATTTGTTCCACGCCAACGTGCCGGAGAGAGATCCCCCAATAAACTCGCGGCGAACCGCCCGCAATCGATCGCGCGCGCGCGTCTCTTATATCTGTAGATATACACGTTCCAGATTCTCCGTTCTTTTAATTGGAAGTAACCGAAATCAAAAAGAAAACGACGAGATCTCGACGGTAAAACGTTAGGTTTGGTTGGTAGCGATTGAATTTTCATCGCTTGGTCGAGGGGTTGACGGGACGGTGTTTTTTTTTGTGCGAAATGTCGTGGAAAAACAAACGAGATAAAAAAATCCAACGATGTTAATTTTTTTTTTTTTTACCAACGCCGTCCGCGAGTAACCGAGTCTGAGAAAACGGTGACCTATTTTCTAACTGCTGTAGGCTTTAAACAAAATCCTAGAAAATTCCGAGATACTTTGTAAGGTCTTAGAACGCGAAAGCGACAGTTGAGCGAAATATTAAAATCCTTTTGCGAGAAAAATAAAAATTCGAAGCAAGTGCGGAAAAATCGGACTTTTCTCTGGGGGAGAACTGAATTGCGCAGGCGGAGGATTAAATGATAAAACAAAATAAACCGTCAGACAGGTAAGTAATTAAAAAATTTGTTAAAAAAAAACTTGACGTAATATTCATTTTCGTCGTTCAACGGAAATTTTCTTTTACAATCAAATTTTTGTCTAAAATCATAAACTGACTCGATGAGATTCGGAAAGGAAGGACAAAGGAATACCGACGGTGGTTATCCACGACGACGATCAGTATTTAATTGGCCGACCCCAAACGAACCGACGTAACCCACTTTTGGCGCAAAGGCCAGAATCTAAATCTGTTAAAGTTCGCCGCGGCTATGCCACGTATTAATCACCTGGATTATCTGACCGCGGTTTTGGAAGCTAACTAGCATGTTCCGCGATGCGCACGGCAATATCTGACCTTTTCTGGCGAAACAAAATATCTCTCACAGTTGAGATTATTATCCTGACAAGTGCGCGCGCGCGATCGCATTCTCGCGCCAAAGGTCGAGATCGGCGCTTGAAATTGTTGATAGGCGCTTGATAAATTTCCGCAATCCATTTGCGGAATAACGTTCGATCGTCGACGGAGATATTACAATATGTTATAAATTAATGCAATCCCGTTTGGGAGAGGAAGCGAGATCGCGAGATCAATTCAATCCCACGTGGAACTGAACGCATTTACGTTACGCGTATCGCTGACTGCGTTATGTTCGTTCGCGACGTGAAAACTCGGGATCTCGGGTTGAAATAATTTCAGAAAATATTCTTTTTTTGTTTTTGTTATTACACAAATATACGTTGTGTATATTGTAAACTCACCACACCTATGACTGTCTTACCGCTCGGACTCATCAGTCGCATCTGGATTGCGGGTATCAAACACTTGCAAAAAAAAAATCTTAATTTAATCTTTCTCTTAAATCTTATTTTATATTCGCGAAGTATAAGTTCAAATAATTGACGTAGCTTACGTACGGCCGTAACGCGCGAACAACCGTTCGGTTCAATCGCGAGCGAGACAATGCCGAAAATCGGGAGCTCGTAAGTTCTCGCACAAGCTCCGAAAATTCCAGAATGTGCGAACGCGAAATATACTATAATTTTACTCGACGAACTTCTAGTTTTATTTTACAATATGAGTTTAATAAATTTAATTAATTTTATTTGTATTGAATTTGATTCTTAAATAAGTGCCGTTTTAATATTGAAATTGAACGTTTGATTTAAAAAAACGTTACAATAAATTTTCATCAATTGTATATTAATTCAGTAGTAAATAAAACTTGTTGTCTTTTAGACGACAATTTGTTAATTCTTTCTTCTCAAGAAGGATTTTAGAGATTTTGACGAAGAAAAAGTATTGACAACGCCGTGAACTTCTGCATTCATTTTCCTCTCAATATATTTTCAAACTAGCAAAGATTTATTCGGTCAGTGTGTGCTAAGTGTGTGTTTTGTGCGAAATACATTTTTTTATTTAATTAAACGTGTAATTACACAACATAATAATTTGATAATTATCAAGTCAAATTCAATTTGAAAATTTTTCTAGAATGGTTTGTATCACATGCAGACGAAACGTTCGAGAGTAGAAGAAATCCAATGCGAAAGACGAGCTAGGAGTCGAACCTGGATCTCCCGCATTCCGTACAGACGCCTTCACGAACCGGCAATATATTTTCAATACAATTTGTAGTGACCCGAACCTGAGCCTAACAGATAGAAACTTGTTAGGGGCAGAGAGTAGAAAGAAAAATGTGATAAAACCGAAACCACTCCGAAAATCTCTGAGTTTTTTTTTTCGAGTTTTACTTTGCCGTACGTGGCCGCGAAGATAAACTTCTAAATCGAATATATATTTATAAAATATATAGGATTTTAAAAATTATATAAATTTAAAACGAATTAAGATATTTAAGATCTCGTATAGATTAAAACTAGTAATAAATTTCCACGGTAGTAAGAGCCGTTTGCAGATAAATATATTTGTATTTTCAGAGTGTAAATTCTTACAATTCATTATTTTTGAATTGAATTTTTCAATTCTTAAAATCCTATAGAACGCTTGATTTGCATCACATATATATGAGAATGACCCATTTTCCCTTCCCAATTACTTTAGAAATTATATTGCGAAAAAAAACACCTCGGAATCGAACCTGGGAATCTTCGGCTTTCCGTGCCAAATAAACAAATATATAAATTTACTTAAATTTAATATATTCCATGTATTTAAATTTAATATTTTTATACGACAATGTGTGTTCGCCAAAAAAAAAAAAAAAACAATACTGCTTCGTAATTGACAAAAAAAACTCCAACTACCTGCTGTAAGTAGACGCGCACAAGAGATTTTCCAGAAGAAATAATTAACTTCTTACTTAAAGCGGCATTTGCATTTATAAATCAACTCGATAATTAAGTAATTATAAAAAAAATTATCAACGTCCTAATGAATCATCGTGATCTTTCAAAAGATCACGTTTTCCTTCTTCAAGCTTCTCCTCATACACACACACACACACATAGAGAATATATCCGTTTTATATGCGAGCTTAAAGCTCGTTTAATATATTCCGTAACTTACAACGTAACACAATAGTCTTATCGCGTAAACAACGTCGAGCGTATAATCCGGCGTAAATATTTTGTCCAGAGCTAAGGTTATTAAAACAGGTTACATACAGAAATAATCCCGTATATTGCGCGCCGCAATTTAACCGACGTTAATTATTGTTTTAATTAACGAAATGCGCGCTCTTTGTACAATTAATCAAAAAGGTCATATATAATTGTGTTTAATGTAACATTGCGAAAAGTCATTTCGAAGAAAAGCGCGCCGTGTTTTTGCTTCTCTCTGAAGAGAACGAACGACTGTTCTCTTGCCGAGTCCCCCCCTCCCTCCCCCTTGACAGTTGTCAATAATAAAATGCGAAACGTTAATTAGATAATGTAATTAAGCGAAAGAGCGCGCGCGGTAACGACGTTTATTTCAGACGACGACATCGCCGTGGCGTTTTCTCGTTTTTGAAAGGGGCTGGAGCGGAACGGAGATTTAAAACGCGGAAGATTCATAAGCAAAAAACAAGAGAGAGAGAGAGAGAGACGGACGGAGAGGAGT